>NW_006272374.1:116766-134521 GCF_000239395.1 Neolamprologus brichardi
AACACCGGACACCAGGATGCACTATGGCAAGAAGGCAAGTATAAACTCGCAGAAGCAGTGTGGTGCTTTGGGCAGTGTTCTGCTGAGAGACCTTGGGTCCTGCCATTGGTGTGGATATTACTTTGACATGTGTGGAAACTGTATTCCCTGACGGCTGTGAAAAATGTATAGGAATGATTTGAGAAGCACAACAGGAAGTTTGAGGTGATGAATTGGCCTCTAAATTCCCCAGATGTAAGTCCAGTTGAGCATCTGTGGGATATGCTCCAGTCCATGGAGGCTTCACCTCGCAGCTTATAGGACTTGTTGGTATGAGCGTCTATGCTTTGATGGTTTAAGGGCTGCGAGCAACACAATATCAGACAGGTGGTCATAATGCTATACCTGACTGGTGTATATTAAAAAGACAGGTCATGTAGGTGATCAGTGCTCTCTCTCTTCTTCTTGATTTTTAGGCAGAGTCGTCTTTCGTGTCCCTGATTGGTTGCACCACCTGCTAATGGGTGGCAGGATCCTGTTCAAGAACACACTGGAAGCCTACACAGATTATTATCTTCAGTACAAACTCAACCAAGTGGTCCAGGAGCACCGGCTAGTCTCGCTCATCACCCTGCTTAGAGGTACACGGCCAAGGAACCGAAGAGAGTCTGCGTGTTTGTGAGAATCTTGAACTTTAAACAAACTAAGTGAGGTGAAATCATGTACTGAACCTTTGCCCTCATAGACTCAGTTTTCTGTGAAAGCAGCCCGCCTCGCCCCGCCCAAGACAAGCAGAGGAGAGCAAAGAAGACGTTCGAGGAGATGATGAGCTATATTCCAGGTATTTATTTAGTTCTTCCAAGTCGCCTTTTGTAATTTATGGACCACTTGTAGTCGTCATCTAAACCTACAAGACAAGTGGTGAGTTTTAAATTGCCGCTTGGGGGCTTGTCCTTGATTTATCTTCAGACTTTCTGGGGAAATGTATCGGAGAAGAGGCCAAGTATGAAGGAGTGCGTCTCCTCTTTGATGGACTACAGCAGCCAGTGCTCAACAAACAGGTACAAGGACAGACACGCGCAAACAGCGAGGACACACTCGGTGCTTTCTCAGAATGTTTGCACTTCGCTGATAGGAAATGTGATAGGACATGAAAAAAAGCTGCTAGTATATGACAGATGGGTATATGAATGAAATTGACTTGGTGTACATTTTCCTGCTGTGCAGCATATCTCTGAATGCAACATTCGCACCTTATAATAGGTACGCAATGTAACATGCAGTTTGCTGAAACACAGTTTCCTCTGCCGTTCTGCATACTGGTCGTGTTTCCATCTTTATTTAAACACAACTGACCTTAATGCTTCTCATCTTGTTCCTACCTTTTTTGCTTTGCCTTCCTCAGCTGACATATGTGCTGCTGGACATCGTCATTCAGGAACTTTTTCCAGAGCTAAACAAGGTAAACATATATTCATTTTTGTTCACCCACCCATCTATAGGCTCTTATCCTCCGCAGAACGGAGTGTGAATATATCCTGACACCCAAAAAACCCCAAATACCAAAACATAAACAGAAAAATGAAAAAACATGCAGTCAATAACTATCAGCAACATCATTGTTAATCGTTGCATAAGTGAATGAATGAGACTGCATGATGATGTTCAATGTTCAATGAATATAAGATTAAATAACTGCATTTTTAGTGGAGAAATACACACATATCACTCGTTAATAAGTATGCCAAAGTCCTTTACCTGGATAGTCTTACAGTAATGCTTCTGCAATTGGAGTGAAGATTAGCTGTCACACCAAAATCTCAAAAATTATGAGAATAATTCTGATGTTGAATTTGTTTAACTCCTATCCCCATGTCTGGATTTATTTCTGTTCTTCTGCTTTTGAATATATATATCAAATGGTTTAATTGGATGCATTTAGGTTAGAGCAGAGGTTAGAGGGCAACAAAAGGCTTGAAACGTAAGAGGTACTAGAAAGGAACAGCTGGAGGAAAACTAATGAGGTTATTTGGCCATTGGGCATAAAAAAGAGCATTTAGAAGATGGAATTTCACTAGTCTGCAAAACACTGCCCCTACAAATTGTTGAATAATATCTGAATCATGTTCCTCAATATAAAACCTTGAAGGGTTTAAATATCTCATCATCTACAGTACATAATATCATCAACCGATCAGGGAATTGGGAAAAATCTCTGTGTGCAAGGGACAATGCTGAAAATCAATATAGCATCTTTGGACCCTCAGGTGGCAATGCTTTAAAAACAGGAAAGAATCATGGAAATCACACCATGTCCTCAGGAACACTTCCAGAAATCACATGTTAAAGCTCTATCAGGCAAAGAAGAAGCCATAATAAACATTTTATGTTTTTTAAATTGTTTTTCTATTTTTAATTAGGTGTGCTTTATGTGACTGCATTCCATTTTTATTCTTCCCAGCGTCCCAACTTTATGGAAATGTGATTGTACACAATCAAAGCTTTTTCACGTTGTCTTTAAATCACCAAACCACAGCAACACGCATCTGCTTCTGAGTTAACCCTGCATTCTTGTGTTCTCAGCAGGTGCAGAAGGAGACGTCTGTGATGGCGCCATGGATGTAAAATAAACATGAGCCAACATGCTTGGCATACCCGAGCTCATCCGACACATAGACTTTCATAACTGACATGTACAGTAACTTTATCTGGATACCTGCTCCCACAACAGGAGGAAAGGCAGATGGTTTCTCCTGGTGCATCTGTCATTAATTTGTAAAATAAATACATACATGAAGTATATACTAAATAAAAAGTCAGAATTTAACTGACAATTTCTTCTTTGTGTTATTATTAGCAGTAGAAGCTAACAGTAAAAGACAGTGATTTAACAGTTTTGTCAGGTGTGGTGGAGGTGGAGAGGACACAAATGACCAAGGCAGGGAAATAAACAGCAAAAGGGAAGCCTTTATTGCGCTAAGGAAAAATCCATAGTACACAAAATCCAAAACCTACACTTGAGGGAAACCAGAAGCATGAATAATGAGCAGCAGACCAACAGATAGGGGACAGGCGGGCACCAGGGTGGGCAGATAATCACAAAGGACAGACAGGAGGAATAGGGAGACAAGACTTGTGGAAAGGCATAAGGAGGGAAGGCAAAGGCACTGTCAGCTGCATTTTCCAAGTGATCCAAACAGTGGATTTAAATTGGCACAGTTTTTAGATGGGATACTCATCCTGATGTACCCCAACTCATTTATCTGGGCTTAAGAAGAACACTAGGAATGCACTAACCTGAGGCTGGGTTTATGTCAGTTTGAAGATGGCATTTGATTTAGAGAAATGTAAAATATTACAAGCTTAATAGCTGACTGCTAATAAAGGAGTAATCATAACAAGCAAATACATATCACTATACTAATATTTCATTAAAGAGCACAATCATTTGCCCACTAAAGTTGAGTTTATGTTGGAATGACTACAAGATGAACAGAATGCACAATGAATAATAGATTTTCTTTTGGTAAATCCTTAGAATTTTAAAAGCACTTTTGTAAATATGAATTTTAGATGTACTGACAAATTCATGAACTCAGTGCAGATGAATCTTTCATCTTTGCATATATGCAGATGAAATAGGTCCTCGTGACAACAAATCACTGGCTTCTTTACAAGTCGTCACAGTTTCTACACAGTAATGCATTCATGTTTGTAACCCGATGAAAACATCATTCTTATTAAAGATGACGTGCATTCTGCCTGACCACAGTTTTTGAGGCATTTGAATAATGGTAATTAAAGAAAATCATTTGGAATAGTTGTTGCTTTGTGTGCTTTTTACTATCCACTGTTATTTTGTAAAATAATCTCATTCAGAAAATGGACCAAGCTTCATACACTCCCTCGTCTTTCAATCAGTAAGCTCTATCATTCAATATAACTTTGCTTTTTATATTTAGGTTGTTTCTTTTGGTACATTTGTGTGTCGGTTTTAGTAAACAAGACTGTCGCTCATGCTTTTTTGGGGGATTGCTGAATCGTTGTGCGTTATAATAAGTTTCTGCCTGGATGCTGGCTACCCCGAGGCTGAACCTGTAATCCTGTTGACTTCTAGTTAGCTTTGAGGGCAGCGAGCTGAAAAGACAGTTAACCAAGTCCTGGAGCTTTTCAATTTATCACAGTTTACCAGGGTGTAAAAAGCCAATCAAAGTGTCACAGACAGACACAGACTCAGCAGCAACAAGCCAATACTGTATGAAGCAATGACAGCAGAGTTCCTGAAAGTGATGCGCCCTTCTACTGCAGGGAACACGCGCTTCATGTCGGAGATGTACTTGGAAAAAACGGTAATGTCCAAGTCACCTGCAAGAAAAGGCAAAATTTTTTTTAAAAAAAATCTCAAAGTGGCATTAAAAGAACCAATATTGGTAAATGGCCTGTATTTGTATAGCGCTTTTACTAGTCCCCTCTAGGGACCCCAAAGCGCTTTACACACCCAGTCATCCACCCATTCACACACTGGTGGAGGCAGCTACAGTTGTAGCCAGACTGGGGCAGACTGACAGAAGCGAGGCTGCCATATCGCGCCATCGGCCCTTCTGGCCCACACCAGTAGGCGGTAGGTGAAGTGTCTTGCCCAAGGACACAATGACCGAGACTGTCCGAGCCGGGGCTTGAACCGGCAACCTTCTGATTACAAGGCGAACTCCCAACTCTCGAGCCACAATCGCCCTATTATTACGTCATTAAAATATATAAATAACATCTTCATGATGCTTGATTCTCAATTTCAAGAGGGATTTTTGTAAAATTTAAAGAAAACTGCTTAAACATATTTAAAAGATTTAAACATCCCTGCTGGAGAGAATCCCAAGAGTAAAGATCGAGAACTAAAGAGTTTACAGTTGCAGCGGGCTTTGATTTGTTGTTCATTTCTGTCCCTGAATAATGGGTGGTAAAAAAAAGTTAAAAAACAAAACAAAAAAACCCAACCTCTATGTGAAATTTTGCCACAGTTAATATGAGTTCTTCAACCATCCTCAAAAACAATGGATTTCTATGTCAGTTAGCAGATCATCAGCTTTTCAGGCTCAGAATCTCAGAATCATAAGTGTTAATACAAAGCGCTACGGCAAAACTGTCCAATGGTTGTTTCAATATTTCGATAAACTGTGCCAGAAACCCTTAACCCTCTCGAGGCAGGCGTTGCCGATTTGCAACAGTTAAAAACTAACAACCTGATTACCCCACATACATATTTTATGATTTTTTTTGTACTCAGAAGTACCACTGCAGGACTTGGTTGTGCATTAGCAACAAAAAGTTTAATTTGAGCCTGAGGGCTGGGATGCTGGGAATGAAAATGTCACAAGCCACATCCTGCTATTCTTTACTTCTTTAGTGCGGCCTTGAAGATAACAAAAACTTTTCCACTATACCACTACAGAGATATTTTACTGTAACGTGTGTTGTCAAGTTTACAGACAAGTAGGAAGCAGGAATTTGAGTCACAGAATAAACTCTTGAGAGCAGATGTTATATGGCTGCGTTTCCATGTGTTCTCCATATGTTGTTTTTCCCCATTTCCATGCGTTTCACAGACAAGTGCGCCACAGTTAATTGTCAGTGTCCGCTCGTAAAATGTTTCTCACTTTAGACATTATCAGATGAATTCATCCATTTTAACATGGACAGGATGTTAGAATTTCACTTTAGACAATCCAGTTAATTCATGAAAAGCACCGTCTAGTTCCTTCCTGTGTTTTATTTAAAAAAACAGTAATGGTCATGACTCAGGTTGCATTCCCCCAGGGAGAAAAAAAGCAAGGGACAAATGACTATGAAACATTAAAGAGTTTGCAAACTTTATAACAGTCTGCCAAGTCTTGGAGTGATTGCTAAATGAGCTCTTTGTTCTGGTATATATACATATTTATATATTTAGATTATATGTATTTATAAAGGGAGTGTGAGTATGGAGTGGACCACAGCAGCAGAAACACCTTCAAAGAAGAAGTCTAAACTTGGATGCTTCAAACACACAAGCATTCAGTCTGGCAGCGAAGAGGATATAAAAAATCAGTACCCAAATTTAGTATCACAAGTGATAGTCTCAAAACAAATGTGATGCACAAATATGCACAAATAATCATTATTTGTGCATCAGTTTTAATCTCAATTGCAATCTTTGCTTCCCACAATTACACAAAAGTGATATTTAAAATGCACGCTCCTCTAATGCAATGCAAAGCAACAACAACTATGTTAAAATAAAGATATGCAGATAACCTTTGATTGTGTTTTCTTTCAAAATACTTTGGCTTCACGATAAGAACAAAATGTATGCAAAGAGTGCTGTTATGTCAATTGCGTGGAAATACCGTTATCTGCAGTTTGATGGATGCACAAAGGCGAGGGAAAAACAACAGAACAGTTGCTAACATGACTTTTCCAACATCGAACATTAAAGCGAGCCCATAGGGCGTGTAAGCGTATCCATCCAGCTCACAAAGGTGCACTGAAACTAACACGTTTGCATTTGATTTGACCAAAGACGTGTATCCGGTAACCAAGATGAGTAACGAAGGTTTTATGACAAAAAGATGTCATTAATTTTCCAAAGTAGAAAAACTTGTGCATTATGCAAAACAAGAAAAGGGAAACTGTAGAGCATAGGTGTCAAACTCTGGCCCGCGGGCCAAATTTGGCCCGCAGCCTAATTACATTTGGCCCACAAAGCCATACCAAATTACTATTAGAGCTGGCCTACTGGTATTATACAGCTAATATATATATTGTTTAGTATTAAGCTTTGCTTGTTCCATATTCAGTTTTTCAGCAAAACTTGTTTGAGTCCATAAGAAAAGATTCATTCTTATATCTAGAGGAAGATTTTTTTTTTCAATAAATATTAATGTTAGCCCGTGACTTTGTTCCAGTTTTGAATTTTGGCCCACTGTGTATTTGAGTTTGACACCCCTGCTGTAGAGGGATCTCACAGCTGCTAGGTACTTTGCTACGAGTTGATTATGATGTTAGGGATGTTAGTGTGAGGTTGACCTTTGACCTTTTGAATTGAAAATGTCATTTTTTAATGAGGTCAGTGTGATTTTTGACTAAGAGGATGCTGGTGCTGGATGCAGTAAAGGTCCTTCTAAGTGCCCCTGATATACTGAGGTAAACTGCTTATAAATTTAGAACAAGTCTGCCACCCACCTGAATTATGTTTCAGTAACTCCGTCTTAATCATTGTAAAGTTATCGCCTCCACCCACGATGTATGAAGGCATGACCACGGTGTATGTCTTCTGTGGGTCTAATGGTTCATACTTGGGCACGCGGCACTCTGTGCAGAGCAATGACAGCGATGCTACACGCTGGTTCACTGGCTTGGAGAGGTCGTACTCAACATGAATGCCTGGAAATTTAAGGGAAAAATGGCATAGTGTTTACATTTATATAAAGAGTCTAGTGTGTCCTTGTGGCATGCGATGCAATGACAAACTCGACCACATTCTTCACACGTTTCACTCTCTTTTTTACCACTTGTTGTTCTCTACAACTCTCGGCTGCAGCTTTCCAGCCGCCAGCCACACGTACACAACAACAACAACAACGTCAGGACCCAGTTCATTCTTCTTTCATGCAGGGGAGGCGTGATGAGCTGACTGAGCTCAGGTGTATCAGCCTCCCCCGCAGCATCGCCACGAACCACGCCCTGCCACAGTCCTGTTTACTTTTGGGAGAACATCAACAGCATTTTATGTTTAGTGTAAGGCTGGAGACAGCGGGTGGTCTACTAAGATGAGACAACAAACACTACCTGAACTACCTCATAAAGCCACTGATTATTGTTTTCACACTGCACTAAATACACATGTGCATTACGGTTACTTTAGGAACTGATTCATATAACATGCTATTTAATGTCCTGTTACAAAACTAGGCACACCTGCAGCTGAGCAATGCTTTCAGTGCAACTTTTGTAAGCACATGTTAGAAATGTATTTCTAACCCTTTGTTATAAAAGATTATTAAACTATTCTGTGTTAGCAGAGGAGCGCAGACCTGAGACCTGAAGAAATTCTCCAGTCTTTCTTCCATATCTGTGAACAGAGTGTTCAAATGCCTTTTTTATTGTTGAGCCTTTTATTTGGACCAAGTCAAAGGTTCCTCCAAATGGTAACACGTTGACGATCTCCTCCATTGTTATGGAGCCTAAAAGGACAACATATAAAGGTAAATAACAGCAGATTACAAAACACTTCAATGTGAATTAAGAACTCTGCAATTCTGCACAAAGGAAAAAAAGAATCTCCTACCATTTCTGTAGCGTTCGTTTATCGCTGTCCGTATGCCCCCACTATTCATCATACACAAGCTTACATGATTCCACTGCTCCCCAGCTGAATACCTCATATTGTGATACACCTGTAAATGCAAAAAGACGTATTATATGACAGAGAAATTCTCTTTGCTTGTGTCTGTTTGTCATCACCTTTTATCATCATAAATATCTGTTAAGATCAATCACCTTCCTTAAAACTCACACGCAGTCCTTTTATAACCACTAATTCACACTTAACTCATGTTAACTAAGTGAAAAATGCCTGTAACTATTACCATGGCATCACAGATTAGGTTTCCCAGGTTACACTCCCGAAATCGGCACTCTTCAAATGACCCGTTGAGGTAGACTAAGGTTTGGCCCACATACTTAGTCGAGTATTGAGCCAAGTCTGTTTTCCACTTATTAACATCAGCAAGGATCTCCGCATCTGAAACAAAACAAAACAAAGAAGAAGAAAAAAAAAACCCCACAGATCGTGACTAAAGGATTTGGAGAAAAAAAAAGTCTAGATTATTGTATTTTGAGTATTCCTGAGAGTAAATAGATGATCCTGGATCTCTAATGAAGAATTTACACAAATATGGTAACATTGCATTTGTAAAGCAAGAAACAACTCCACTTTTTCAATATGAGATTGCAAATCATAGTTACAATGTCATATTGAATCACATATTGCTGCTGTAGCCATCTGCTTCAAGGTTCAACATGTCCTGCAGATCTTGGTTGTAACAAGTGGTGATTGTTACTGTTACTGTCTCTGTAAGCCTGGCTGTACGGGAAAGGAAGCTTAGGTGGGAAAATCCCAATACATCAGCATTTTCTATAATAGTAAGCCGAGTCCATGTGCCAACCAACCCGAGAAGGGTCTGGCTGCAGCCACTGGGGAGTGCCGGATTGGGACCTCCACAGTAACCGGAAACACGTGACCTCCACACTAACCGGAAACACGTGACCTCCACAGTAGGCGGAAATACATTCCCGCATGGATTTTTTTTTTGTCTCGTTCCTGCATGGATCATTAACCTTTTTTTTCTCTTTTTAATTTGCACAGAAATGTACAACAATTATGGCAATCTCTACAAAGATTCTATTTTCCCAACATGAAATAGTATCAGAACAGGCTGAATTCCAGCATATAGAAGATAGATAATGAACAGGAAGTACAAACAACAACAAATAAATAAATAAAATCAAACCCCAAACAGAATCAAAGCAAACAAACAAAACAACAACAACAACAGAAAACAAACAAACAAAGAAAAAAAAAGACATTATACCTTAGGGGTTTTCTAGCAGATCTAGTTCGATAATCATATGATTCAGAACCAGAGCTTGTTTTTTGTCCATAAATTTAACAGATGAGAGGAAGAGGCAGAGTTCTTTGTGAAAACTAAAAAAGGACGGCTTTGTTTTCAGAAAACGACATTTGTGAATGAAGAATTTCCCCATAATAATTATTACATTTAAAACATTTTCAAGCTTCTTTTCTTTTCTTAGAGAACCAAAGATAATATCATTTTTAGAGAATTCAAGTAAGTTTGGATCATTAACCTTGCAAATCGACCGTAAAGGTGGGTACAGAGTCTTCCATTTATAAATTTGCTGTTAATAATTATATAATTCTAGGAATCATCTACTTTGCTTACACTGATGTTGGCACTTTGTTAGCGTTACAACAACGGTCAGACCCCCGAGGTATCTAAACTTAAGTAAGGAATGTGCACTTTATATGCACTTTTAACACCTCTGACTAGTGGTCCCTTTCAAACGTATTTGATTTTTGCTTGCTATTGAACAAATTCACTTCACTGCTTTTTACTGTCTGACATCAATGCACATTGTTCCATTTACTGCATATTGTGCTTTATTCATGTCTCTCATTCCACCTGCATCAACATTGTAAAGTTTGTCACAAAGAGATTTATAAATACTAATATTCTCTATCCCATTCTGTTCTGCTTTTTTATTGCCCAGATTTTAGTTAGCCTTTGTTAAATTATCTGTTATATGTCAATAGATACGTATGTCACAAATAAAAGTTTCTGGTAAATTATGTTTTTGTAAAGAATTGTCTCCCCAAATCTCTTACATGCTCACTGTAACGTGTTATTTCTGCTAAAACCTGAACTTAAACGTGTATATGGTGTTTATCTGTTTTTCTCTCTGTTTTAGATGCACATATCAAATTGGAATTCTGCCTCCAAGCCAGAATTGCAGGAATGCACCACGTGTAGGCTGTTTCACTGCCCTCTGTGCCCCACTTTCAGCCCTACTGTCAGGGCAAAGATTGAGGAGCAAATAAATGGACACATTAAAAATGCTTTGCCTTTCAAAGGTCTGTTGGTATTAAATATACCTCATAGTTAAAGTTATAAATATGCCCTTTTTCAGCACCTCTGCAGTCTCTTTGTTGACTTAAATGTTACTTTTCACATTGTACAGTTCAGTGCATTCATCAGCAAAAAGTGTGTTTTCATTAAATATTTTCTTTCTTGTTCACCACATTTCCTGACAGCTTTTGTGATCCACACCATTTTGCTTTCATTATTAAGGATGGCTTGGATATTTTTGTTAATATGTACAATCTGATTGTTAGATAAACTGATTGCATTCTATACAACTGCATTTAAATTACATATTGTTGTTTTTCTTCTTTTTTTTTCTCTCTTACAGACAAAATGATATGCCGGTGCACTTTCACTGCCCTGTCTGCAACATGACAGTCATACAGCGTGGGGATATGGCAAGTCAATTATTGTCATGTCAGCAATCAGGACTGCTCCCCACTGAACTCTCTGTGGAGCCCCATCTCCCCCTCGATGTCTTGTCTCCAGCATCTAAACCATTTTCTGAATCTTGGGTAGAACATTCATGTGCTCTACCCTCTGTGCTAAATGAAACTGCGGCTTGTGGAAAGTCCATGAAAATGAAATGCCCTCACTGTGGTCTTAGTCTTCTTACAAAAAAACTTCAAGGCTGACATGATGAGGAGGCATTCAAACAGATCAATAGATGTTTGCCTGGCCTGTCATCTGCAGTGTTTTTGTGTAGAGGGACTTCTTCTTCTTTGTTTTTCAGTTTGCAGAGGACATGGAGCTCTTTTTAAATGACTACAGGTCAATGAGATGTTTGACACTTAATGGACAGATGAAGGCACTGGCTGTTTTTTTTTCAGTGTACAGAATTCCAATTAAGTGAACAACATTTTATAATAAGCTTGTTTTATGTCCATACTTATAGTAAAAAATGTTAGTGTAAATGTAACAGCATTGTTTATACTTGTAACGTAAAGTAAAGTAAAGTAAAAAGCTTACAGTTGCTATTAACATTTATGTGTTAACCCTCTGGGCTCTATCCTGGCCATTCTTGGCCACTTCACTTCTTTTTTGTGTGTGACTACTACACTGCAGTGGATCAAAAGAATGACACATGTTTGATCTTAAGGATCTAATAGTTGTGTGTGTTTGTGCATGACATTGCAACGCAAACATGTATTTGCAAGACAGACTGGAATAAATTATGACGCATCAAATATTACACAGGCTGCAGTGAATTTTTGTTGATACAGACTATTGAGCTTTGAGTTTCCCAGTCAAACTTAGCTTTGACCGCATGCTAACACTTTTACTCTTGTGCATTTCATAACAAGACACCATAGCCAAAATATTAACAAAATATATATTAATAAAAGATTCAAAGCTGCAGCACATACAGCAACACATACTGTTAGTAAATGTGTCCTGGACTTTATGCAGGTACAGAAAGTGCTGCTGCTGTAAGTAAGCCTAACAGCTTCCAGATCACTTATTTTTCTGGAAAGATGGTAAGAAGGGCATCACTGCTCATTTCTACAATCTCCCAGATCTTGGAATACAAGCCTTTGTCCCATGAAAATCACTTCACAGTACTAAGAGTCCACTAAAACCTACAAATGAAGAGTGATCCTGGAAGAAATAGGGTGCACACTAGTGAACCTCAACAATTGCAAGACAGCCTTGTCCCCGATGCTTATATGAAAAAAAAAAATAAAAAAAATAGGAAGATTTATGAAACCATTAGGACTTTATCACCTTTTTATCTGAAACGTTACTGGTACTATATATAACCTAACTGGCATTTGAAGAGTAAAAAAAGAATGTAGATAAAATTTTGGTTTTGATGAAAAGGACTGGAGCTAATTTAAAGAGTCGGTAAAAGTAGATAAATGTTTTAATAAATACACATTTTACAGCATTTTTCGAACATACACAAAAGTGGCCATTTTTGGCAACGAACAAGCTGAGAGAGAGTTTTATAGTTTTTGCTCTCCTTGAACAAAAATAATAGTGCATGATAATCAATGTGGATGTTAATCAATTAGATGTCCCAGACTCTACTATTAATAATACAGCAGTCCCTCGTTTATCGCGGGAGTTACATTCGCTACGCGAAGTAGGCAACTATATTTTTTTTACAATTATTAAAAATGTTTTAAGACTGTAAAACCTCTCACTACATGCTTTATACACTTTCCTCAGACATGCATGAACCTTTTCACACTTTTCTCTTTTGTTTAAACACTCGTAAAGTTCAACCCATCATAGAAAAGTCCAGTATTATAAAACGAAACCGTGCAAAACGTTTCGTGGGCAGATATATATAAATAAATCGACAAGCTAAATGCATTCTGTGCACAGTAGTGGTCCGCAACCTTTTTTGCACCACGGACCAGTTTAATGTCAGACAATATTTTCACGGACCGGCCTTTAAGGTGTTGCAGATAAATACGACAAAATAAAATGATACAAACAAAGACAAAAACGGTGGTATTCTGAAAATATAATAACAAACGCGAATTCGGCTGTGTAATTGTGTAACTTTATGAGCAGCGTCCTCCTGAAATACGCCAACAACATTGCGAGTAACGTCCTCCTCTCTGCTTCTTGATGCTCTCTGGTCGCTATGGTAACGCGTAAATAGTTCTTTCAAAATAAGACACACGACCACAACACGGGAAAAGACCCAGGGAAACCGACTCAACGGACCGCTGCTGTACAGGAGACACTGTACTAGGTTGGTCTACAGCAATCAGAACGCACAACACAATGCACTGTAAAAAAGAAAAAAAGAAAAAAAAAATCAGCGAAACAGTCCGCAAAAGGTGAACCGCGTTATAGTGAGGGACGACTGTACAATAATTTCCAGTAGCACTGCTGATATATGGAATGGTGAGTTTTGAGGTTGTCTTCAAACACGTGCATTGTACTAGAAAAAGGTGTTTGAAGGATTAAAAATGTAAAAAGTTATGACTAGTTTATATTTATGAAAAAACCTTTATGCAGAAAAAGTAGCAAAGAAACAAAAACATAACACATGGACACTTTTGCCACGAACAAGCTGAAAGGATGGTGATTTTTTTAAAAAAAACACAGAGTGAAAAAAAAAACAACTAAAAACAAATTTAATTAACAACAACAAGAAAAAGAAAAAAAAAAACACAATTTCGTTTTAGCTGTCAAAGTCGATTTAACTGAAGCTACGTGTTTCCGGTTAGTGTGGAGGTCACGTGTTTCCGGTTAGTGTGGAGGTCGCAATATGGCGCTCCCCAGTGGCTGCAGCCAGACGCTCTTGTGGGACCAACCCACATTCAACGTCACTTAAATCACATTTCCTTTTCACTCTGGTGCTCACTTAGAACTTCAGCAGGTCATCTTAACCATGTCTACATGTCAAAATGCACAGATTTGCATTTCTTTTTAAGTGACCTTTCTCACTGTCTCTCTTCCCCTCTGTTTTTCTTCTCCTTCATCTTTCTTTCTCCCTTTCCTATCCCCTAGGTATGTCTGTCCTGTTTGTAACAGCTGAAAATAAAATGAATAATAACAACAAAAGTCGATCAAATGGACCAATACGGCAAGTGATGATCCACTTGGTAAAGTAAATCCATTGGGTATCTTTGTTGGCCTTCAGACACCAATTCTAACGGCTGAAGAACCAAACAGGACAGGCAAAAAACAAAAACAAAAAAACAAAACAAAAATAAAAACAAAACAAGTCATTGGATGATTAGATATTTGTGTTAATGAGTAGTTGTACCCAAGAAAGTGGCTGCAACATATATTCATAGATTATATAAGATATAAGGTGCTAACTAGTTTCATTTAATGAGTATAATGCACTTCATTAAACAACAAAAAGTATCTTTCAAAAAGGTAAGTAATGTTAAAGTTCTTATTTGTGTGAGCACATGTAAACTTTTACTAGAAAATGGATATGATGGGAGAGCCTGAGTCCTGTGTTGTGTTTTTGTTATTCTTTTCATACTGAGACAAATGAGCTAAAGCAGTTTTTACCTCTATGTGCCACTGGATGTTCAACTGTCAGCAAATGACAGAAGATTTGTTGATATTGTGATGAGTCTTGGCCAATGCAATTTTGCCCCACTTTGCTGTAAGTATGTGCAAACATTTTCCACCACTCAAGGATGGGTGTGTGCATCAAATACCAGTAATAACAAGTTACCTGGTAATGTAAACAAATATGAGATAAGAAATGATCACTGAAGTTCATGTTCTGTGTCAGGAGCAGGAATGCTTACTAAAGAGCTTACCCAGCTTTTAAAAATGTTTTCTCTCTCTTTCAGAGTAATTTAGTCTCATTGCCGCTTCTGATTACATCCAATTTCTTTTGTGTTCACAGAGATAAAACTTTCGCCTCATTTCCCAAATCCTTAATACGCTTACAAGAACACTGAGAAATTTTAACATGATAAAATCTTATTTGGTTCAGTGAATGGCTTTGACTTTTCAAACAGTAACATGTGTACAGTGTAATCTGATATTTTAGTCTACCTTGAGGTATGCTGCTGTCCATTAGGATGGGATTTCCAACGGCTTTGATGACATTGCCAGCATCATCAAAAGTGACTTTTAAGTGTCCAAGATATTTCCCAAAGGCATAAGCCTGGACCACTGGCACGTCTCTTCCATGGCTGGATTTTACTATAAAAGGATATGGGCCAGCTGGCATTTCGGAAGATGGGGGCGTTCCTGCAGAGAAAGAAAATGTGGTTTGTAGCCTAAGTGGTTCTTTCTTTCTATTATAGTGAGGTTAAAAGCATGCCATTCCTTTAAATTGGTTTGTTGCATGTGTGAAATGCAGTTTTTGTGTCTGGAGACAGCTGGATAAACACTATGATAAATAACAACAGAACAGGATAGAGATACCTGTGTAGAGGAACGTGTTGGTATGCCCTCCAACAACAACGTCCACCCCTCTCACGTGTCTCGCTATGTCTTGATCCACAACAAAACCAGAGTGTCCCAGGGCAATGATTTTATTATAGCCCAGACTTTCCAGCTCATTTACTTGAGCTTGAAGTGACTCCACCTCATCTTTGAACTTGAGATGTTTGCCTAACACGCACAGGAAATAGGGGACGGATGGGTGCAAGCAAGCAGTGCACATTTCAAAACACTGGTGAATAAAACGTCTAAATACTGGGTAACAATTTGAAAGTTGTAATTACAAGGCAAGACATCTGGTAATGTAGCTGAAAACACCAACAATCAGCGACGCTTTATAAAGAAAGAGAGTTTTATTTGAGTGAAATTATCCTGATTGTAATCCAGCTTCATCCACGAACTGGAAAAACAAAGCATGGGCATTGGGCGGGACATTATTGGAACAGATTTACCTGGCATGGATAAGAATGGCGTCTCTGCTGAGGTATAGCCAACCACAGCCACTTTCTCTGAGCCCACACTGATAACTTTGTAGGGACTGTAGTATTTATGAAGCTCTGCCAGGGTTTGGTCGGGTTTAATGTTTGCACTGACCACAGAGAAATTTATATTCTGGAGAAAGGGTTGAATGAGACCCTCCACTCCATTGTCAAACTCGTGATTTCCAAAAGCCTATGTGACAAAAAAAAAAGAACTTCAACTACTTTATTAACTCATTAAATATAATGATTTACTAAAATTTAAAAATGAACACATAATTTACTTTTTAAAGAAACTTATCTTCAAAAAATACAAACTTGACCCACTTTAACACACAAAAAGTTTCCAAACGACATAGAAATTAAAAGAATACTTGCCATAACATCATAACCAAGTTTGTTCATAAAGTGTGCGGCTTCAGCGCCTTTATAGTAGTTGAACCAGATAGTCCCTTGGAATTGGTCTCCAGCATCCAGAAACACCACGTTCGTCTCTTTTTTTCTGATCTCGGTCACTTTCGTGAACCTCCTGGCCACACCAGCGAAGCAGGGACGCTCTGTTCGACACTTTCCCGAGTCCTTGCCGGTCTCCTCGATTCGTGCATGGTTGTCATTGGTGTGGAGTATTGTCAGCTCGAAGGTCGACGCTCCGCTCCAGCAGTTTAAAACGAGGCAGAGCGAGGTCAAGAGAGCGCGCCGAGACGAACGGAAACCCATGATGTCTTCGTGCGTAAAAACCGCATTTGTGACCAAGAATATATAGCACATTGAAGGAGGCGTCGGCTTAGTACAGAGGGAGGGAAAAGTCCAGGAAATTCCGATATAGAAAATTAGTGAGAGAAAGCGTTCTGTAAGTTTTATAAACTGTAAATTTTATAAACTGTCGTTTTGTCTTTTGTCGTTTTATTAGACTTGAGTACTGATTAGCAGAACACAACAGCTTAGAAAGTTTGCAGTGTGTGTGTGTGTCTGTCCAGGTGAAACAATGTCAAGTTATCCTTTTTATACAGGCTGTCAGTTAGGCTGTCACATACAGCATCTATGCAAAGACACAAGCTGCATGCTGTCATTCCAGTACACAGAAGAGTAATGTTGTACATGTACAACATTACTCTTGTGTTCCGTAGTACTGACTTCAGTATGTTTTTTATCCAGTACTTTTGTACATCACATAACACAACATGACATAACTAACCACACTCTATTGTTTAAAGTGTTTTCCAGCAGTGAATGACTTCTTACATTATGCAAACTGTATATTCTGACTATTGAATGTCGCTCAACATGTGTCCTATATTTGAGTTTCTCACTGTACTCCAGTCCAGCCTTCAGATCATACAAAGCAGTGAAAGAAGTCATCAGATTTCTTACATGCCCTTCACCCACCAGCTCCCCTTAGTGGACAAATAAGGACAAAAACATTTAAAAATAATGAGTTACAACGAGCACCGTGACTCTCTTCAAATTTGTTTGCCAAATGTTTGCCAGGATTTCAAGAGCTTTCAAATCTTGCCTATACAATCCTTGCACCTGACCATTTCCAGGTTAATGTTTGTTAACCCACTTAACACCGACCTGTTCACAGATAAATAGAAAGTACCTCAAGGGTAAACCACTATTCTTTCTTTCTATCTATCTATCTATCTATCTATCTATCTATCTATCTATCTATCTATCTATCTATCTATCTATCTATCTATCTATCTATCTATCTATCTATCT
>NW_006272375.1:86045-98454 GCF_000239395.1 Neolamprologus brichardi
TCACTTCAGTAAGTCAAACATGTTTTGGTGTTTCAACGTGATGTTTACAAGAATTTGTTCTGGGAATGTAAACTTTATCTCAAAACATTTAAAACTGCTGAAACTGTTTTTTTTATTTCACTCTCTTTTTACTTTTATTAGAAATCTGTAATGTCACCGTCATGTTATACAGTGTTTAATTATGCTTTACTAATTATAGATCAAATTTGAAAGTCTGTAGGTTGATGGGATCGTGATTAAACACATCAAATATTATTATCCTTTTTTTATGTTTTTCCACTATCAGGTGTGTGGATACAGTGCAAAAGTAGTTCAGGCTTTTTAAATTTCACTCTGATACTTTAAGCATAATTAAATACAGATGAACCAGAAAGTGTGAAATTCTTCTGCCCAGCAGACATTTCGAATAAAGGGTAATCATATTTTGATATTACGTTGGGTACATTGTATAGTAAGACCCATTCTCATTTTCACTTAAACACAATAGTTAAAGTGACATTCATATATGTTTATTTAAAAATTCTCTGAAATCACTAACCATTAATGCTGTAGGTGCATTTTGCTTTCATATTCACAGCAATGTTTTCTGTCTAAAGGATAACAACGCATAGTTTTAAACCAAAAGTGGAGTTTCTGATTAGATGAGGCAGTGAAGCTGATCACAAAGAAGAAAAACCCTCTTCCCTCCCCCCTGAAAAAACGTTTGCACTTTACTTCAGTCGCCCTCTCACCTGACTGCTTTTCTAAGCGTTTGGCAGAAGAGCGTGATCAGACACAAGCAGACATGCAGATCACGCTTAGTCGACATGAGAAAAATAACAAATGAAATTAAATAAAATGTGCTTGTTACAGTGATGAAAAAGACAGATGAAGCAGAAGAAATCTGTTCTGTGCATGCTATCATAGCTTTTTTATTTTATATATTTGTGCCATTTAATACAAGAGCGCGGCTGTTTTGTGTAAAACACGAACAAAAAATATGTCTCTTTAAATCTTAAACCAGAAACGCCCCTATGGAAATACTGCTACTACTCCTACAGTTAGGTTTAATACAGGAAGGGAAGAAAACTGCCCTTTACTTGGATTTAAAAAAAAAAAGAAATATTGTGAGAATTAAACATCTGGTTAGTCACTTATGGTCAACTAATGTGACGTATCAGATGTGGTTTGTAGAAGCTCATTACTGAAACACAGCAATATCTGTGAGACTGGCCACTCCCACTGGATGTGAAATTTTGCGTTTTGCTTGTGACTGAAGCACCGCCCCCTTTCCCTTATATAAAAAAGGTGTGTGCATCTAAGTCCCACTGTCGAGCTGTTTGTTTCTCATCAAGTTCTGTTGTTCCACTTGCTCCCTTTTTGTCTATTGAAACAAGCTACTGATCACGCTGTAGGTATTTATTTATTTATTTATTTATTTATTTATAAGTTATTATTATTATTATATATATATATGTTATAATTATTATTATTAATAATAAGATATTATTTTCTGCAATACTATTAATGATTTTCTGGGGTTGATGACCCTTTGTCTTGATGCCACAGTGAAATAGAAACTGAAAAGTAACAAAGTCATGTGTGTGACACTGTGATGTCTGTGGCCTGCAGACTGTCAGAGGAACTGAAATTCTACTTTGCCCAATTTATGGAGTGTGGAGGGAAAACAAGGCAGTTTATTCAATTATTATATGTCCTGGCTCATAAAAAAAAACTTTACTGCATATACTGTAAAAAATGATTGTGCTTGAATCAAAAGAGTCAGTGTTTAAAGAATTGATTAGTTTTGTTATTGTTTTTGTTTTTGTTGTTGTTTTCAGCTTTTGTCATTCTGCATTTATCACTTTATTGTTTCTGTGTAAATGATGTAATTTTGTATTATATATAAGCATAGTGGCAACTTCCCTCTTCTGGCACTTATATGAAATTATGTCCATAACAATATATTTTTATTTGTTTGGGCAGAATCTGGTTTCATTTTACACAACTTATCCTTGTGAAACTATTTTAACAGTAACAGTGAAGGATTACCAAAGTGGTTACTGAAAACACTGATAATTGTTACATGTCAAATATTTTCTCTAACAGAGAGAAGATGAACTGGGGGATCCTGCTGCTCATCCTCATCTATGGTTAGTTTACAGCTTCACTTTATTAACACACGTTCACCTCACTAACAGAATTTATTACATTTATCCATCAGGATCTATTTTTAAGTAATGCTTAGATTTTAGATTACACTGGAGTGGACATTCACAACAGACACCCCCCCCCCCAAAAAAAAAAACAAAAAACAAAAACAAAAACAAAAAACAAACAAACAAACAAACAAGAAAAAAAACCTCTACTGTGTCTTGACATAACTGCTCATAATATCTCAGTCCTGTATCATGTTCATGAAGGTATTGAGGTATATGAGTCTCAGAAAACGATTTCAGGACTAGTCCAGAATGACAAAGATGCCCTTGGAGGAGGACAAATCAAACAGTCCAGCCACAGGACTGATGACATGGGTCTGTATGGGTGTGAAGTGGAAAATGGAAAACTCATTGGTAAGTTCATTTGGTAGAAGTTATCCGTACTTGTTTTTCAAACTATGGTTACACCTGTTGCACTGAATAAGTTGTTTCACAAGACCTGAAGTTTGGCTGCTGAAACCTTTAATTATACTTACTGGCCTATTTAAATTGTCACGCTGTTTACTGCTTTTTTCCTCCCTGTCCTCTCAACAGAACCACTTAAAGTGAATGTGGCACAGACCTACTATCAGGCACAGGAGAATCGCAACATCACACTGGAGTGGATGTTCTCAACCAGACCTTACAGATCCACCGAACCTTTAATTTCTTGTGACTATAATGATAGCATTTCCCTCTATCATGTATCTGGTGGTGAGGTGTCAGAGTCTCAGGATAAAAAGTTTTCAGGTCGAGTCCAGAGTGACAAAGACGCCCTCAGAGAAGGACGAATCAGACTTCAACTGATCAGACTCAGGACTGATGACTCGGGTCTGTACAGATGTGAAGTGCAGATATATCATTGCAGAGGCTCTGCCAATTGTCAACTCAATGTCACTGGTAAGTTGATGTTTAGTAGTATCTCCATTTTAAAAGTTGGTTGTTTGTTACACTGACTGCCGTGTCTATCTGATAGGAGAGATGTGAGAAGTTTAGTATATGGTTGTCATTTACAACTCTAACACACTGTGTGCATACCAGCAAACATAGTTCAGTTCAACTTAAAACCTGTTGGACATCTTGGTTTGAATAAATATTTTTCTCTATGTCCTTTCCAACAGCTTTTCCTAAGTATCATCTTGAGACACCAACTGTGCGTCCACAGCCAGAGAGTAAAGAAAGCTTCAGCACTGTTGGATTGATAGTGGGAATATTAGTTGTGTCCATCTGTGGTGTAATTTACATTATTTTCAGGAGGATAAAGAAAACAGGAAACCATCTGGAAGAAAACCCTTTTGTATGCTATCATAGCATTTCAGCTGAGTCAAGCAATCAACCTACTGTCTCTTCAACATCTGTTTAAATAAAATAAGAAATCTAAAAAAAGAAAATGTATTCCATAGTAAATTACCTTAACACACATATGAGGTAGTTCAAATTTGTGTGTCTGGACTCAACAAAATAATTATGCATAATATATTTAAATCCTGTACAGATGTAAAGTGTTCATGCACTCATTTCCCTGTTATTGTTTTAATGTTTCCAGCATAAATAGATGCCTGATTTTGAAAGAGAAATCGTTTTGAACTTTCTGTGTGTCAAAGTCCAAAGAGCCGTAATATATGGCTCTTTGGATATGGATAATAAAACTATGTTATATTCAGCTGGGCTGGTGATAGGAGGAAAAGTCTGAAGAGAAGATGCTTTTATTTCACATAAATGAGTATTAAAATAAATGAGCTTGTATTGTATATAAAATGATTCCATAGAGGAACTGTAGGGAGCTGTTTTATTGTCTTGAAAAAAGGTGCTACCAAAGCACCTTAATAAAAAAAAGTAGGTGTCCTTTGTAAAAATCCATCACGGTTAAGCAGTCTGGTTAAATTGTTTTTCCTCATTTTTGTTGACCAGTCAGACTCTTTTTAGTGATGAAATTGCTCAAAATTGTGTTATTATTTCAGATAGAAATGGACACACTGAAAAACTGTAATATTACATAAAAATACATAATATGCAATGTTTCTCTTCCGTGTGTCAGCTTCAGTGAGGAGCTCACATCAAGCATCAGCAGAAAGCAAGAGAGATTAAATTAAGACATTTGAATTTAGAACCAAAAATACAGAGAAATTGTTTTTTAATCCGAACACAGATGCTTTTTTTGTTTGCTACATCTGAGTAGTAAAAAGGGGTGCTGGATTAAGTGTCTCCTTCATTATTCCATCCATTAGTCTACTATGTATTACTCTACTGGTACAAAGTCCATAAAATATTATTTTACATGACACCGTGAGAAAAAAAACACTGAAGTAATACTAAATTCAAAAAGGTGAAACCACAGACAGTTTATGTCAAGTATGTGTCATATTCCCAGCCTTGCAGTATTTTTTCTTCTACTCTAGTGACCGTGGTTTAGTGTAAGAAATACAAATCTAGAAGATGAACAACAGCTTTAAATTAACTTCTGTTATTTTTCATCTTCACATTTGTCCTTCATGCTTGATCATAAACGATAATCAAGCGCAATTGTTGTCTGGGGATTTGTAAAATCACACAAGTTACACTCATTCATGTGTTGCTGATGAATCTTCTTTTAGTTACTTCCTCATTAACAGCAACATTGTGAGGTGTAAAATCATGCACAATGATAACAATGATATAATATCTCCTTTTCTGAAATTAGCCAAGAATCACATTTTGTGCCTTGTCAAGTTCTTCTACTGAGAGTAATCCTTTTGCAGCATGGTCTTTGATGCCCTGCAACTCTCTTTGAAGCTCCTTCTTTACCCACACTAAAATCAAAGTTATCTCTACAGTGCAATAAACAATACAGTTTTAAAAGAATAAATAGAGTTTTAAAAGAATACGTTTAAAAAGGCAGTAATAAATTGCAACAATAAATACGAATAAATAACATAAAATCTAAATTCTAAAATAAACAAATTCAAGTCACATTCATGCGGGTAGATAGCAGCAGTCCTTTTACAGAAGGGGATGGTTAAATTAGGTAGTGTGTGTATCTGGGGAGTATATTGTATGTGTGTTTATATGCGTGTGTAGATAGGGGGCATTACAGTATGTTTTTTGACCTTACAGTGTAGCTGTGTGAATAGCTGTGTGTGTGGGGAGAGGGCACAGTCCGTTTATCAGTCTCACAGCTTGTGCAAGAACCCTTCCAGCATCCTGGTGGTTCTGCAGCTGATGCTCCTGTACCTCTTACCAGATGCAGGAGGGAGAACAGGCTGTGAGAGGGGTGGTGTGGGTCTCTGATGATGGAGATAGTTCTGTGCATGCAGCACTGTTTGTAGATCTCCTCCAGAGACGAGAGAGGGGCACAAACAATCCTCATGGCAGTCTAAACAATCCTATTGAGTTGACCCTTCTCATAGGACTTGCAGCTGCCAAACCAAGATGTAAAACTTTGTTTCAGGATGTTTTCAGTGGTGCCTCTGTAAAAAGTTGGGAGGTGAAGTGTGGAGAGTCCTGCTTTTCTGAGTCTCCTGGGGGGGGTAGTACCACTTTAATCAGTGGTACTATCGGTCCAAAAATCATCTTTCTCCACATCTTGTCCATTCTACTTACAACTACAGCTGGGAGTTTGTTTTAGTAGAGCCTCAAGTACTTTACCCTTTATAAATGCACCCCCAAATTTCATCAGAGCACCCCTAAAAATAACTAGATTAATAGTAGTAATAATGGTGTATTTTATTTTCAGGACTTGTCTTCAAATTTTGTATTTTTCTAAGTTGTCTATTCATAATGGAACAGGACAGAATGAAAACAAGTTTTATGTCCAGTGGTGTTGATGTCAAAATGTCACCGTGTGCTCACAGATGCTGGTTTGTCATGAATAGCCTAATAAGGCTTTATTTGCTGCAGCAGAGAGAAAATAAAGTGGCCGTTTCATGACACAAATCAGTGTTATGAAATCAGCACAGTTAAACAATACCAGTGGACACTGTAAACAGAGGATATTGATATGAACAGCAGCATTTTACATGAGTCACTGTAACCATCCCTGAACAGGATGGTGACACTACATTGATGTGACGGACCAGAAATATATTCTCCACTCATGACTCCGTGTTGAGTCTGCATAATAAAGGAGGGTTTGTATGAGTTAAACCCTTTAATATAAAACATTTACCAGTTCTATTACCAGTTTGCTTTGTGTACAGGTTGATGGAGTGGAGGGTGATTTTCAAGTCTCTGTACTGATTAATGCTACTATGAGTGCTTGGTGATTTGTTGGACTGCCTCTGTCTGATTAAGAGACTGAAATAATGTTTTGGATGTTTCTCATCTTATCTGCTTTGTCATAAATAGTTCTTTAACTTCTTTAATGACTGAAGCTTTGCCTCAGGTTTAATAACTAAAGGCTCCACCCTAAAACAGGTGGATTAGACTGAAGTCTCTGATTTCACCAAGTCTTTGAAAGTGGGTGTTGTCTTAATTTTGAGAAGGGGGGTCTAACAGTGTTGTGTGAAGCAGCTAGTTCCAATCTCCTTTTAAGAATCTGATTTCTGATGAGATACAGGTATTTGGAAATCTTAGTAACCTGTTACATATAAACTGTGTGATTTAGGGCCTGAACCCTCCACCACAATTACATTTTGGGGGACTAATGAGTACTTGTAACTTCTGCAAAAAAGGCAGAAGTGGTTAGTGACTAGGGGAAATCTGAAACTAGGAGATGATGTTGACGACAGTGGACCTAGGAGTTACTGGTTAGTGGAAATGGTTGAGAGAATAGGTTCAGATTCAAACTGACTTTTCAGATCTGTGTTTGTCAAAACCAAAACTAGTGCTTCAAGAGACCAATTGATAATTCATGTTTGTTGCTAGAAATAACTGCAGTTTGCATTTATGCATCATGTGTGACTGAGCATGACAATTTCTGCTTCATATAAGATTCATAAAAAAACAAATTTGTCTGTTAATTTCCAGTTTTACAGGATCTCTTTGTTTTAGTCAGAAGCACACAAAAAACAAATGCTTCCTGTTTACCTGCTGGACAAATTAAATATAATCACAGAATCTCCATAAAACAGCCACACTTTCTAATTTATCTGTATTTAATTATGCTTAAAGTATCAGAGTGAAATGTAAAAAGCCTGAACTACTTTTGCACTGTATCCACACACCTGATAGTGGAAAAACATAAAAAAAGGATAATAATATTTGATGTGTTTAATCACGATCCCATCAACCTACAGACTTTCAAATTTGATCTATAATTAGTAAAGCATAATTAAACACTGTATAACATGACGGTGACATTACAGATTTCTAATAAAAGTAAAAAGAGAGTGAAATAAAAAAAACAGTTTCAGCAGTTTTAAATGTTTTGAGATAAAGTTTACATTCCCAGAACAAATTCTTGTAAACATCACGTTGAAACACCAAAACATGTTTGACTTACTGAAGTGAGATCATCACATGACTCAGGGCATGGCACAAGCTTTTTGCGTGACTTTTAAGTATGCTTCCTCTTTAACAAATTAAGGTCTAACTTAATTTGTCATGACTCAAAACATTGCTGTTTGCTTCTCAGTTCCTCCAGATTCTTGGCTGTCCTCTGCTCACTTCCTTGATCCAGTCTGTTTCGCTGTTGTTGTTGTTTAATAAATCCCCTCAGGCCTGTCTTCTTCTACGTGTCTGCCAGCTGTCCTCACATTTTTCCTCCTCCTGCTCACAGCTGACACCAGTCTAAACTCTACTTGTTATGACTCATCTCAGTCACCTATAAGCTCTATTAACCTTCTTTTCATTCTCTATACAACTTCTAAGTTTAAACATTATTTCATCTCCTTTTCTGTTACCAAAATGATCTCTTTAATGTTTCTCTGACGTTCACACTTTCAATCTGTGTTTCTTCACATCTGTGTTTAATTCTGAGCCTCATTCTGCGAGTCATTCCTTCTCTTTGTGTGACATAAATCATTAAACAGACCTTTCTCTCTGATGTCTACATGTGGTCCTCTGTGTTCATGTAATTGTGTTAACATCAGCTGTGACACTTAAAACCATGAATCATAATTCATAATGTGGCTTCTGAACTGTATGAAGACACAACTCTGACACCTGTTGTGAAGCATTAAAGGAAGCCCTCATGTTAGTTTACAGCTTCACTTTATGAACTCCAAATAAAGCTCAACAATAGATTTGTTCCAGTTCTCAGTGTGTCTGCTCCTCTCTTGCCCTCTCCATTGTCTACTGTGAACTGATAACTGATAAACTCTCAGTCCTGTATCAGGTTCATGAAGGTGTTGAGGTGTCAGAGTCTCAGGATGAGAAGTTTTCAGGACGAGTCCAGAGTGACAAAGACGCCCTCAGAGAAGGACGAATCAGACTTCAACTGTCAATACATATCACACACACAAAGTCTGTGAGGTCGACATGATTCTCATCAGTAAAGTAAACATTGAGCAATTTTCATCTTCTGACTGAAAAGTGACAGTTTGATAAAGATTCCTTTTGAATGAACAAAAAACTGTTTCCACTGATTGATCTGATGAAGTTTTCTGACATCTATTATTATATGAGTAGAAATCCTGTTTTCTATTTAGACAGTAAATGAATGAAAGCAGCAGAGAAGCAGCAGAGCTGCTGTCAGTCCACAGTATAGGCCGATCCTTCCTCCTCTCTCTGTGTTTGATGTCTCAGGTTTTCTCTCAGGTTCAGGACAATCCCTCACTGCTGCAGAGACACAAACACATCTGAGTCTCTAATCAGTGTTCACTTTAAAAATGTACAGACCCGAGTCATCAGTCCTGAGTCTGGACAGTTGAAGTCTGATTCGTCCTTCTCTGAGGGACAAAATTGTCACTCAGAACCATGACATAAAGAAGCTTCTCATCAGGAATGCAGAGACTTATGAAAGAAACACAAGGTTCCCCCAAGCTGACAGCAAAATATAATAATTAATAAATAATAAAAACAAACAATTAGACTGTAACATCATCTGGTAAAATAATAACATTACATCTAATAATAATGAGAGCAGAGATTTCACTTTAAACACTCTTAAACGTCTTTTACGTTTGACATAAAAACTGAGTTACAGATAAAATACTTACTGCTGCTGTCTGCTCTTCTTTCCACTCACATTCTGCACACACCAACATACACAGAGGGAGGAGTGTATTCAAATTTAAATGCACTCCTCCCCCACCATTGTTTCCTGTAGTGATTTGAAGTTCTTTACTTTTTAGAGAGCCAGCTCTTGTGGCTCTCTAAAAGCATGTTTTCTTAAGTGCGACTGTTGATGTGATTTGGCGCTATATGAATAAAATTGAATTGAAAACAGAACCAAACCCAGTAGCGAAACAGTCTGTCCTCAGTGCAGGTTTACATTCAAAAAAATGCCTCAGCTTGGATGGGCGGATGCGGTTCCTCTTAGTATCTGCTTCTTTGAACTGCAGCCAGATGCTGCTTTGTTTAGAGGTGTCAGTCATATTTATGTGTTTTTGTGATGTACTCGCACTCTCTCCTGCATGTCTACCGTCTCACTCACAGTGATCTTGAAATGTCGATACTTCCAATACCACCATTTCATGTTGCAGGATCAATTCCTATATGAAAATATCAATATCTAATTTGATTACATTTGTTTTAAACTGTAGATATGACATACAGACCAAAGTAAACTCGGCAATACTCTGTTAATAGGAACTACAATCGCCTTCCGCCTCTCATTCACATGCGTGGTACGGCTCCTCAAGATGGTGAGCCAATGAGAAACCCGAGGCACAAAACATTAGATCACAAAGCACACAATCTTGATCACAGAAAATGACTGTGTTTACATTCAACATAGAAATGATGCTGTGTGCAATGTATGTGGGAATACAGTTAAATACTTTGGCAACACAACAAACAAACTCATTAAAAAAAGAGGGGATTTGACTCTTCTGATTCACTACCAAGCATCAGCTCTTAGAGCCAATGCCTTTGAGCATGATCACGACTTCCTTGTGTTCAAATTTGAATACACTCCTCCTCCACCGACCTTCCCTCTCTGCCCGCTCTTCAGCGATTATCCAGTTACCCGTATAAGCAGCTCTGTTCGCTCCAACTCAGTCAGTGAAATCTTTCCGTGGATGTTGGTGTGTGAAGAATTTGAGTGGAAAGAAGAGCAGACAGGAGCAGTATTTTTTTTTATCTGTTCGTGTCTTACAGCAGGAAGTGTTTACTGACAAACACTTCCACTTTTCTGCTTCAGCTTAGTTTTTGCTTAAAACTCGTTTTATTCCTGTAGTAACATTATTTTATTTTTCCAGACTTAAAGAAAATGTTTGATTCCAGATGAATCGACTCTCGTGTTTCCTGCTTTTTACTCGATGTGAATCAAAGCTGCTCATGTTTTACATTAACTTATTTTTCTTGCGTTTCTGATCAGTCATTCGTTTCTAACCAGCAGCTTCTTTCTCCTCTGAGTCTTTCACACAACTGCAGACACTTCGTTCATCAGCGTATCAAAGTATTAACGTGAACAAAGTGGACAGCTCGCTCTCTTTGAAACTGCTGAGTAAAAACTGCTGGAGATTTAACAATTTCTTTTCTTTTACTTTTTATTTATTTAAACAACTCTCCTATCTAATACAAATGCAGTTTCTCCAGAGAATAAGAAGAAATTAGAGAGTCGTAGACTTAAGGAACAAATGTAGGAACTAAGAAGGAAGGGAAAAAATAATAAAATAAAAAAAAGAAACATGCCTGAGGTGTCAATCCATTTCAATTAATTTTTTGTGTATGTCCATCTTCATTTCGAGTTCTAAAGTGTGTATATATTTTCTTACTCTTCTTATATATATTGTTGGTTTACTTGCACTGCTGTAACTGGAGCCTCGTCGTCTCGTCTCTCTATATCCTGGACTGTCTGTAGCGGAGATGACAATAAAGTTTACTTTGAATTCAGCAACGAGCAGGCGCACCGAGGAAAAACATCGGTGCAAATTATAAGTCTGTATCATAATGTCTGGTGTTTTCGTGTTTGTTGGTTTGTTTTTATTTTGTTTTATTTTGCGAGTTGGTTATTAGACGCTGCTCCAGCCAGCCAGAGAATCCCCGCCGCCCTGCCCTCTCCTCCCTGTGCCGCAAGCAGCAGGCGCACCTCGCAAACGGAGGGCACCCTTACTCCCAGCAAAAACTGATCGGTGCCTATGCCATTCCCAATATGCGCTGGCATGACGTCGCGCAGCATGAGTACGAGCAATTTTTTTTAAATTTTATTTTTTATTTTTTTTATGCCGCCTCCCACCACGATGGCGGCCGTATCTAAAACCACTACTGCCTCCAAAGTTGCTACCCACTGCTTCTTTCCTGGTGCTTCTGTCTGAAGACAGTTTTTGGTGACGGCCTTCTTTGTTGCAGAAAGGAGAATTTTAGCCAAATAACGATCCTTTACATGTTCAGCAACTTCCAAGTATTCAAGATACAAAACAAGGCAAGTTCTAGGAATGATATAACCTAATATATCACAGAAAGCTGAGTGAATGTTGACCCAGAAAATGTGAATTTTTCTACATGTGTGTATGATCTGGTTCATTCCATCCACACAGCCTCCAACACTGTTGTTTTGTGTTAGTTTGTTTATTTTTAATTTTAGGTGTAATAAAATAGCTAATTTGATTTTTTCAAAATTAATTCCCTCCCCTTTAATGATTGAGTATGGTTTTTATATTTTTAGTAGTGTGTCACACAAACAATAAATATTGCCAAAAAAAAGTAAGAAATCTTTGGGGGTGCTTTGATTCATTTAGGGGGTGCCCCCGCACAAACACACCCTCCAACCACACACACCCATATTTTGTTTTCAAACTCCATGTCTGTAACATAATGTATTGTTTGCAGTTTAGTCTGTTACTGTTACTATTTTTACCATTTATTCTTGGAGCAGCTGTAACCCACATAATTTCCTCAGGGATTAATGAAGTATTCTGATTCTGATTGTTTCAGGATAACCTGCCATCTGCTTACCTGTATCTTTTGCTCGTTTCTCCTCGTCTTCTTTTCTATTTTTCTAAACTGAGCACCTGATGGCTTTGAACTTTTCTTGTCCGTCTTCCATTGGTTTTCATTTTGCACTCCAGTATGAACACAAATCCCCCAACCTGAGGATCACCACAACATAACCTAATAGACCTACACCTTAGTTCACTGATCCACTTTGTCTACGGTTTATTTCTAAGATTTCGCACAACCCAGGATTCAGATCATGAATACATAATGTG
>NW_006272375.1:104550-114925 GCF_000239395.1 Neolamprologus brichardi
AACGGCACCCAGACCCAAGAGATGTTACCCTTCCCTCCGGGGTGGAGGCAAGCAGACCGCCCCAGGCTCCGCAGCAGCAGGGAGGCCAATCGGACAGCCAGCATCTCTTCCCAGCCCCCCCGCCCTGATGGCTAGCAGAGAACGGGGGTGTGTTATTTTGTTTCATTTAATACAAACTTCCTAAACAAAACTGCAGCCTGTAATTATAAATTGTTGTACTACAGCGACTCATTGAGATCCAGTCGACATGATAGTAACTGACCCATCTCATCTGAAAGGAGACAAATCTCTGAAAACTGCAAAGATGATTTTTACACAGCCTGAAATGTAACAGTTTAAAACTAGACAAACGAAAGAGGACAGAAATAATTCAGTGTGAAGAGCTTCAGACTTCATAGGCTTGTTGTTATATATATTCCTCTGACTGATGTTATTCCTCAGACCAAACTCTCCCAAACCTGAGCCTGAGCCTGGACTCAGCTCTGTGACTATGAGGGAGAGATCCAGTCCACAAGGAGTCCGCCCTGACTTTAAAAACAGGAAACTGTCTCCTGATGAGAAGTAAGAGTTGCTGAATGTTAAACGTATCTTACAGCTGTCCACTTCAACTTGCCTTCCATGAATAATAAGTGAGAGGTCTTGTTCTTCTTCTTCTTCTTCTTCTTCTTCTTATTATTATTATATAATAAGCAGCTGAGTTAACATCCTAAAGAGGAAGAGCTTCAACCTTTATAGACTTACTGTAATGTTATTCTTGTGACTAGTTCTTAGTCTATCGAGCAGCTTTTGTATCTGATCTCTAAAAATTAAATGTTTCTCTCTCATGATCTTTTTCTCTGTTCACCAGGATCAGTGAGACACCAGATGCTCCTGAAGCTGATCCTGGACCCACATGCCTGTCTTTGAAGAGTGATCGGTCAAAGGATGAATTCATCAACTTTAAAGGAACAAAACCTGTTGCTGCTGAGGAGTAAGACAAAAGTTAAATGTACCTTATTACTGTTAATACAACTGCCCTTAGTCCTGAAGTTTAAGAGCTCCTGGACATTTCATTCATTCACTCATTTCTTTCCAAGCTCCTTAGACTATGATGACCTGGATGATTGAGAACCATTAATTCATTCACTCATTTTACAAGCTGTGCTAACTTCTCTTTAATTTTTCATTCATTTAATAATGCTGCTGTGGTCTCGTATGCCAAGGCTCTTAATTTAGTGATCAGTGTAATCAGTTTAAAGGAATCAAGCTAAATCAACTTAGTAATAAAATATTCAAAGAAAATCATCTTGTATTTATGTACAAAATGGTTACAGTTTCTTCATGATGTCTCCACAGAGCTGATCAGGAGAGTTCAGATGTTTCAAGTCTTCAGCATCAAACTGCTCTGGACTCAGTATTTAAGGTTTGTACATGTACACCAAACTCTGTTTGTAATTATTTTAAATTTGCACTTTTTAGAGTATCAACGATATTAAAGTGTCTGACAGGAAAAGCAATCTAATAGTCGTCATATAATAATGGCAAAATTCAACTCAATTCTTGTTAAATCAAAGTTTCAAAGTGCTGCACAATAAGAAAACTTACAATGGAAATTAAAAAGAATTTAAAATGCAAAAGAATGAGCAAGAAAGAAAACCACACACATTATTAAATCCTGAAAAGGATTTGATAAAACCATTAGCAGCTAAATATTCATTTTGGAACAGCTGATTAAAATATAAAGAATAAAGACAGAGTAGAGCCCAGAGCCAGGAGAGAGCAACAGATCATTGAGACCTTGATCAAAGTAATCTCAGGATTATGATGCGAACAGAAGGCAGATTGAAATTTTAAAAAGATCTGATTGTTTCTAATATCATGAACCAAGTGGCAACAGATTGATAAAATTTATACTGTAGAGATAAAATTGGGGGATCAAAACAGGCTTTCATGAACTCCTGTGTATATAGTCATATGTGAGGCCATTTATGTACACATGCATATAACAATTTATTATCTTTTTTTATTTTTAGAAATGACAAAGAGTGTTATTCAGAATGTTGTAAGGAAAAGTATTTTAAGAAAAATGATGCAGTGATGTTATGAAACAATGTTGAAATTCTATTTTTTTCTCTGATGGGAGTTTGTTTTGAATTTTGTTTTAAATTGTTACTTGATTATTTTTCTACACTTTTTTTGTTCAATTGAAAAGAAGCACAAAATATATCTGTAAAAAAATTTTTTTACTATGAAAATCTGATTTTTCATTCATTCAGATTGTGTAATTTTTTCCAGATACTGGAGGGAAACATTATCACGTTTGTGAAGAACGAGCTACAGAAGATGCAGAATGATCTGAATCCAGATTATTCAGAGTGTCAGAGGGATGAAGAGGAGCTGTTGGACAGTGAGGAAGAGAAGCAGAGAAGGAGCAGCAGAGAGGCATTTCTGAAACTTGCAGTTAACTTCCTGAGAATAATGAAACAGGAGGAACTGGCTGAGTGTCTGCAGAGCAGTGAGAGGATTTCTCTTCATAAATTCAGTCTTTACAAGAATGAAATTGTCACATTTTTTATAACCATAACACTCATGTTTCTGGTGCTTTCCTGTAGAAAATCCTGATCCACTTTGTGAGAATACATTTAAATGTAACCTAAAGAAGAAGTTCCAGTGTGTCTCTGAGGGGATTGCTAAACCAGGAACCCAAACCACTGTAAATGAGATCTACACAGAGCTCTACATCACAGAGGGAGGGACCGGAGAGGTCAACACTGAACATGAGGTCAGACAGATTGAAATGTTTTCCTGGAAACCAAACAGACCAGAAACAAAAATCAGGTGTGAAGACATCTTTAAAGCTTCGACTGGAAGAGATAAACCAATCAGAACAGTTCTGACCAAAGGAGTGGCTGGCATCGGGAAAACATTCCTGACACAAAAGTTCACTTTGGACTGGGCTGAAGACAAGACCAACCAGGACATCCAGTTCATTTTTCCATTCCCATTCAAAGAGCTGAATTTACTGAAGGATAAAAAGTTCAGCTTAGTGGGACTTATTCATCACTTCTTCACTGAAACCAAAGAAGCAGGAATCTGTAACTTTAAAAAGTTCAAAGTTGTGTTCATCTTTGATGGTCTAGATGAGTGTCGACTTCCTCTGAACTTCCACATCACTGAGATCCTCACTGATGTTACAGAGTCCACATCAGTGGATGTGCTTCTGACAAACCTCATCAGAGGAAATTTACTTCATTCTGCTCACATCTGGATAACCACACAACCTGCAGCAACCAATCAGATCCCTGCTGAGTATATAGACATGGTTACAGAGGTCAGAGGGTTCACTGACCCAAAGAAGGAAGAGTACTTCAGGAAGAGACTCAGAGACAAGGAAGAGGCCAACACCATAATCTCTCACATCAAGACATCACGAAGCCTCCACATCATGTGTCACATCCCAATCTTCTGCTGGATCACTGCTACAGTTCTAGAGAGTTTGTTAAAAAACAAACAGGCTGGAGGAAAGCTGCCCAAGACCCTGACTGAGATGTACATTCACTTCCTGGTGGTTCAGACCAAAGTGAAGAATGTCAAGTATGATGGAGGAGCTGAGACAGATACTCTCTGGAGTCCAGAGAACAGGAAGATAATTGAAGCACTGGGGAAACTGGCGTTTGAGCAGCTGCAGAAAGGAAACCTGATCTTCTATGAATCAGACCTGACAGAGTGTGGCATTAATGTCAGAGAGGCCTCAGAGTACTCAGGAGTGTTCACACAGATCTTTAGAGAGGAGAGAGGGCTCTACCAAGAGACGGTTTACTGTTTTGTCTATCTGAGTGTTCAGGAGTTTTTAGCGGCTCTTCATGTCCATCTGACCTTCACCAACTCTGGTATCAACCTGCTGGAAGAAGAAGAAGAAACAGCCTCAGTGCAGACTGACAAATTTTCAGTAAGACAGTTCTACCAGAGTGCTGTGGACAAGTCCTTAAAAAGTCCAAATGGACATCTGGACATGTTTCTTCGCTTCCTCCTTGGTCTTTCACTGCAGACCAATCAGGATCTCCTACAAGGCCTGTTAATACAAAAAGGAATCAGCTCACAGATAAATAAGAAAACAGTCCAGTATGTTAAAGAAAGAATGAATGGCACTCTCTCTCCAGAGAAATGCATCAATCTGCTTCACTGTTTGAATGAATTGAATGATGACTCTATAGTGAAGGAGGTCCAGCATCAACTGAGTTCAGGACATCTGTCTAAAGTTAATCTCTCTCCTGCTCAGTGGTCAGCTCTGGTCTTCATCCTACTATCATCAGATGCAGAGCTGGATGTGTTTGACTTGGGGAAATATTCAGCTTCAGAAGAGGCTCTTCTGCAGCTGCTGCCAGTGGTCAAAGCCTGTAAGAAAGCCCAGTAAGTACCCAGTTTAATCCTGGCAAGAGATCTCTTTAAAGCGTTTCTTTGAAGACTTTGGAAAGTTCACTGATATACTGATATGTTTCTAGATTGAGCGGCTGTAACCTCACAGAGAGAAGCTGTGACGCTCTTTCCTCAATTCTAAGTTCTCAGTCCTCCAGACTGAGAGAGCTGGATATGAGTAACAACAACCTCCAGGACTCAGGAGTGAAGTTGCTTTGTGTTGGACTTGGGAGTCCACACTGTATGCTGGAAACTCTCAGGTTAGCTGACTCTTTGTTTCAGGAGATTTGGATATTTCACAACTGTCATTATTTTATAGATTTAAGATGTTGTTTCTGTTGTGGTGTAAGCTCTGAGAGAGAACAGTAGAGTAGACTTGAAACACACTTCCTAAATCAGAAAAATATGACTTTATTAATGATTATCCATCATAGCAAAAAAGACAAAGTATTTTCTTTGTCCTTTTTTAAAGTGAGTGAAGAAAAGCCAGTTTGTTTGTTTTTTTAACAACTTTAACTGAAATCAGAATCTGTTAGTTCGACTGCATGTACATCATCAAATTCAGAGCAGTTCATTACAATGATGTGACATGTTGTATGTGTTTGAAGGCTGTCAGGCTGTCAGATCACAGGAACAGGCTTCATCTCTCTGGACACAGCTGTGCGCTCTAATCCCTCCTATTTGAAAGAGCTGGAATTGAGCTATAATTACCCAGGAGACTCAGAAATTAGGCTTTTGTCTGCTCTAAAGGAGGATCCACATGTGAAACTGGAAATACTCTGGTAGGAAAACAGAATTTTTTTTTCTTCAACATATTATAAGGAAGAACTGATATTTACTTGATGTTATTTAAGGTTTTTTTGTAACTATTGACCTGCTGGCCAGAAATAATAGTCCACCAAAGCACATGAGATATCAATGGAAAGCCAAGGATGTCTCCTATTTAGTATACCAGGACTTAGTAAGGTAGCTCAAATAAGTCAAAAAATATAGACCAAAGACAAATGTCCATTACAGGGGACATAAATGAATACGCTGGTTCTACTACTGGGTGAGCTCCAGTGACTTGTATCAACAGAGAGCGAGAGCATGGTGCATTACACTGTAAATACATTACTTTATCTCAATAGTAACCACCTCTGCTTTCAGTGAGAAAATAAAACAGGCAGAATTTTTCAGCTCTGACTTTGTCTGTTCTCTAGTTTTTATGTTATGAAAGTTATGAAAACGTTTCTAAAAATGTTTCATCCTCACTCTTTCATGTGAACATAAGGCAAGCAGAGAGTGGACCCTGCATGCAGGACTCACTAGTCAGATGTTACTAACGGCTTTAATGATGCTGGAAATAACCTAAGCAACTAAACAAAAACAATAACAGGAACAACCTGACTTTATACCAAACAGACCGACAGAGGTTAAATGAACAATGAGGGAGGGGGCAACAAAGAGCAGAGTGAGACACAGACAATAGGGCTGAGTGGACACACCCGGGGAACACAGCTAAACAAACACAAATTGATGAGATAGGGGAAGCGAACATGAAGCACATTTAGATGAGGAACTGTCAAAATAAAACAGGAAGTAACAGGATACTGAGAGTGTGACAGAGACACGTGAACTTGACAGAGACAGAAAGGTAGACAAACATAGAGACAGAGACTCAAGAAGTGACACAGAGAAAGCAGTGAACAAAGTGAAACTACAGGAATCAATATAAACAATCACTTTAACCAGGAGTATAAAATAGCAGAAATAAAACTAAGCACAAATGTATACTAAGTAATGAAGAAACCCAGGAGCACTAAATCAAATACATATCTAATAACTACAACAGGTTCAGCAGCAGCCCTGGCAATTAACTTTGACAAGGTGTCATTTAACTCTTTTGCAATTTCAAACAAACAAACAAAAAGATGTATATTTACAACTATAAAGTCACAGTACACTCAGAAGGAAATATATCCATGGTTAAAATAAGTACAATAATATCTGTGATAGACTGTAGAAACAGGAGACAAGCTGGAAACACATGTTCTCTTAATGAACTCAGCACACACTTGGACAGCTGGTTTTTTGAACAAACAATATATTCAGCATATTTACATGATGATGAAAAGATGAAGAGATGAAGAAGGCCATGTTTTCACACTAAAAGATGGTGTGCTCACTACAGTGTGGAGCCTCAAGGAGACCAGTGGATGAGGTCATGGCTAAGGAATTGTAAGTGTGTTTTTGATTTATTAGCTTTATGATGCTGTACTCTGTTCTACATTTTTTCCACACTTTATATATACCTCTGCTAAATATCTTATATGATGAATTTTACTAAAAACCATTACTTGAATTTATTTTTATAACTAAAAAAACTATTGTGATGGCAGTACACTCTAAAAACCTGACATTTTGCATACTGGATCTGGTTCTTTTTGAACTAACATGAAAACCATGCATCACAATAGCTGGTGAAGAAATGTCCCCACATAGTCAGGCAGAATTTTCTATTCAGATATAATTTAGCCTGCAGTAAGACTGGCATGGATAGAGGACCAGCTGTAACAGCACCAACCGTGTCGTTACTTTATAATATTTGGTGCAAAATGTTACCAAAGTTACCAGAGATGGAGAGAGTTTAGATTAATTAAATTATTGATCTACTTGAAACAGAATTTGGCTTCAGGAGTCAGGTTGTTCTTTATCTGTGTTAACTAGCATTAGATAATGTACTGGGATGAAGAACGTTTTCATTTGATAATGAAAACAGAAAAATCTTCCTGTAATTTGAATACCCTGCTGATGCTGACTGATTCTGATGATGACCTCATTTTCCACTGACAGGCAAATGTAAAAGTTTGGCTCTGTTAACACTAAACTACCAAGGAGATGATTTTTACCCATCACCATTTAAAAATCTGTTAGAAGAAGTCCCATAATCTAATATATTACAACATTGCTATAATAGATTTGTCCATTACATAGTGGAAAAAGTATGACCACGTGCATCTAGAACCATCAGAATTATTACATCAGAATTATTTTGACCCTGGTGAAATCAGTGTAAAATAACACTGCTGGTTGCCTAGCAATACATTTACTCACAAATAAAATGTGCACATAAAATGAAAATGAAAAAAAAAGTCAGATAATATCACTTTGATGGTTGTGTTTAGTGTTGGTGGTGCTGTGATGCATGTGATCTGAATGTGAATGCAAAGCCTGTATACTTATAGTTATATGTTCATATTTATTCCAGTCACTTCCCTTTCAAATAATTATTGCTGATAATTTTGTTTTTTAAGATTTCTTTCTTTCTCCTGGTAGGTTTGCACCACTGCTGTGTACTTGTGCACGAATTGTGGGCTCAATTAAAACAACTGTGCACAATTTTGAGGACTCGCTTCGTTAGACTGAACCGGCGGAGATCATTTCTAAAATTGTTTTCGTTTTTTGTTGGTTTTTTTGTTGGTTTTTTTGTTGGTTTTTTGTATCATTTAATTGTCAATATATAATGCTGACTGGATTATTTTCTGCTTGAACATAACAGGAGCCATGAACTACATTTAAGTAAAACAATTGAATTATGATTTAATGACCATTCTTTTCTATGTATTGACACATTTGAGTTTTATAAAAGAAACTGTGGTTTTGGGGTTTGTTTCATTTAATGTTTGGGGGTGATAATCACTGTAATATGTTTGCATCCTTTGTGTTTTTCTCTGGCTTTCAGTCCTTCACTGACTCATGATTAAGTACAAAATGTTTCTCTTTCATTAATATTAGTCCAGATTATCTGAATATGTGTCACTTTGACCTAAACAGTGTAACAGCAGTATAGAGGGCACCTGATAATTAGAAGCATGACTGTGTCTACAGATTAAATGTGAGTACTTTTATAATAATGACTCTCAGATAAACATGTAAAATATTTATGCTTATTACAAAAACTGTTTATTGGAAGGTATTTTTGTTAAATACTTTTTCCTCCAAGTGCTTCTTAAACTGTCTGAATGTGTCAGTGTGACTCTTCTCTGCATTAGGTGCATTTAAACCCTTAGTTGGGAGTAAATGTGGATTTTCTGCTGCCCCAAAAGAAAGGTCAGTTTCTCAGTTTATAAAGTTCAACTTTAAGTCTGGATTTTGGCTCCACCTCCAGCTAAACTGTGACATAACTATGAAAATGCTGACATACGGACTTCCTGTGAAGTGAGCAAAACATTTGAAGTATTTGTGCTTGTGATGATGGTTTGAAACAATCTGAAACCATCTACACAGTGGCACCTGCTGGATAATTTGACTAATGTCACATCTTGATCATATTCTTTGAAACGGTGACACAGACAAGTACAGAACAACTCCAAACAAAACCACTTATTATACCAGACCATCAATCCTCAAACAAATAAGGCCATTTATTGGATAGTGAAAGTGAAGATGAAGAGGAAAGTGCAGAAGGAGGGAGGGGGGTTAAGGCCGAAAATGACTTTTATAAGTCATTTTTTCCCCAAATTATTTCCTGTTGATGGTCTTTTTAAAGCTAAATATGTTGTTAAAGTATTTTCTTTTAGAAGTTGGGTAATTAGTGGTACGGTAGAGTACTAAGGTCACATTAATGAAAGGAAGGAGTTTTACCTCAAAATAGTGTTTTGAGAAAAGTCGAAAATTACAGTTGTTGTTTCAAGCCAGACAAATGCCACAGCAGTTATACCCTCAAAAAATGCCTCAGTGAAACAAATCAGTCAGCTGGCTTATCGTGTCTTGTGATACAACATGCATCCTCTTCATTGCACAAGGGTGTAAACAACGATATCCTTGCTTCTGTCCATTGCCAGACATTCCATTTTATACAAAACAAAACAGGCAGGTATAGCTCAGTAGGTACATTAGTTGCCCCATGATAGGAAGGGTCAGGGGTTCGAGTCCACTGAACGGCTACCCAGGGAGCAGAGCACACTGCAGGGTACACTGTGGTAGGGTACCTCTGAGCACACTGTTCCCTTGGCGCTTCACTGGGTGAATGGGTTAAATGCAGAGGAGTAATTTCCCTACATACATGTTAAAACCAGAAAGTTTGGGTTTTTTGCCCTTCTGACCAGATTCAGCTTTCTGCACCACTACATTGTCCTTATAACTCTCACCACACTGTTTAAGTGCTAACAGAGAAATAATTTTAATAAATACCAATTCTGAAGTAGAGTTTCACTAACTCATCTACACAAGCCATTTAGTAGACTGTATATAAGCCATAAGAGTTTTGTCTACAAACAACTGTTAACTCCACATTTCAACTTAAAAAAAATCAGTAATATATATTTTTATTTATGTGTCTTCTAACAATTTCCATTTTATATATTAATCAAAGTGAAGGTGTGTGTGTGTGTACTTGTTTTCATGACATCTTAGGACAATTTTATGATAACACACTCACAAAATGAGGACGCTCAGAAAAATGAGGACATTTTTGAGGTCCTCATTTTTCTGAGCCTTCTAAAGTGTTCTAGAGGCTCCCAACATGCTCCCAAACCAAAAATCTCGAAAGTCCTGAAACATCACAATTTCATGAAAAAGTGTGTTTAAGTGTGTTTAGCGTTTTTGCTCACTTTTCAGTTTTGGAACTTAACACACTTTAGACACACTTTCAGTGACGTCACTCTGCGAGTCCTCATATTGTAGGTGTGTCAGACACAATAACACATTTGACCCAGGTTATACCCTTCTGGGGCTTAGCAGACACATGCGTGGACAGCACCTTTTAGCTCTTATGTCCACAGTCGTATTCAATGTTGAAATGGAGGTGAACTTTATTTGAATCATTCGTGGAATAATAACAGATAAGATTTGAGGCTTCTGAATTGTTCGTTCAAACCTTGCCAATTAAACAATCATTCTAACACACATCAAAAACTTTTCCCATTTTTATACATATTAGGGTGAGCTACAGTATAAGCAAGGGTAACAACAGTTAAATCAGGCAAATCTTGACAAA
>NW_006272376.1:36958-49066 GCF_000239395.1 Neolamprologus brichardi
TCCAAGAAGTGAATATAACAGATTGGGTTGCTATCAGTCAGGATTTGGCCCAGAAGTTGAGTGAGAGCATGCCCAGTCGAATTGCAGAGGTCTTGAGAAAGAAGGGCCAACAGTGCAAATACTGACTCTTTGCGTAAATGTCATGTAATTGAAACGTATGAAGTGCTTGTAATTATATTTCAGTACATCACAGAAACAACTGAAACAAAAATCTAAAATCAGTTTAGCAGCAAACTTTGTGAAAACTAATATTTGTGTCATTCTCAAAACGTTTGGCCACGACTGTACACCCACTATGTAGATTATATGACGACATCCTTTTTATATCTTTTTTCACCACATTCATTGTTATTACCATCATTATTATCATTTTCTTTGCAGTGGTCTTTGACCGCAGATATACACTTTTCCATGTGTATATCATCTTATTATTACGTTACATTTGTGTTTCAAACAGTTCACTTTGCTTGCTTCATGATTCATGCAATTCTTCCATTTCCACACTCGTCAAAAAATGTCATATTTCCACAACACGTCGGGTACATTTTCGCTTAAAAGTATGAATGTATTTCTTGTCACATCCCTCTTTTTTATAATAAGTTAAGACTGGGGAAATATGGTCACATTTATGCGTGCCTGTCAACAGTCAGGCTGCTACATTCTCAACAACCTTAACATTTTTTTTATAGAATGTTGTGGTACATTTTACATTCATATTTATCTAGATTTTCCTCTTAGAGCATGACACTAATTCACACATTGCATGTATTCTTTACTTTTATATCATATCAGTCACCTCCAAAAGCTCTCCACAAAAACACATCAATAAGTTCAAAACAACAAACTCCATCCAGGATAGCCTTGTTTCATCCTACAGGACAGTGGAGCTCTCTCAGCATTTAAACCTGTGTAATCTGGTATCTGTGGCATCAATAAGAGCTGCAGTGTGACATTAACATGTTGATGCAGGTAAACAAACACAGCTGAGAGTCTGAGTCATTTATTTTGGTTTGAAGATGTTCAGTAAAAATCTGTAAATGTGAATCAGGCAAGAAGAGAGAAGACAGTCACTCATAGACATGGATTACAGGGATTATATTACATGGATTCCATGACATGTGATTGAACAGCAAAAGCAGTAAAGCATCAAACAGCAGAGTCCACATTAAATCTCATCCAGGACCATGCCAACTGCACAAAAACCACCAACAGCACTGAGATGGTCCTGGATCAGCTCTACACCAGCACAAGATCAGAGTCCAGACAGAGATCATCATCATCATCATCATCATCATCATCATCATCAGTCTGAACACAGGAAGCAGCAGCTTTTATAACATCAGACACAAACAGGACCAGGACCAGTCTCAGTTAGTGGGAACCAGGATACGACCTGGAGAAAGAATAAAAGACGAGGACACAGTCAGCAACACACTCTGAAAATACATCACAGAAGCTGATTTAAACTGATCATACTAATGATTCAGTAATGTTTCATGTTTCAGGGACTGAACCATGAGAATCCTCTGAAACAAGTGAAAAACTGGGTTTGAAACCTGAATGAAGCCTGAAATTTAAATTGATCTGAGAATAAATAGTACTGGTCTGAAACAGCCTGAAAATGAATTTTAAAGCAGCAATGGTTAAAACTGGTTTCAGGTATGAACTGGTCTGTGAGTGAGAGTCGTGCTCTGACCTCGGGCCTTCCTCCTGTAGTAGATGAATCCAGCCAGAGATAAGATCAGACCCAGGATCAGTCCTGAGGCTCCGATGGCGAGCTTGTTCCTCTCTGACTCAGGCATGGACGAGGAGGGATCTGAGTCACACAGGTGTACAATCAGGTGAGAGTCAGACAGGTGTACAGACAGACAGGTGTGTACAGGTGTGTAGATACAGACAGGTATTTACCCCAGTCAGTGATCAGAGGTTCCTTCAAGCTGGCGTGCTCCACCACACAGGAGATCTTCTCTCCAGACCTTCAACACAAACATCAGTGACTCTCAGAGAAAACTGAACCTGACTTTGGATCAGAGACTTGGACCTTAAACTTTTCAACTTTAGTGCAGACTTCACATTAAAAGTTTTTTGGTTTCCATTATTAGAAATGACGCTCCTGGACCTGATGTGGACTCACCTGGGTGTGTACTCCAGGTGGGAGTGGGTCTGGTAGTACCAATCACCATCTGCCATCTCCTCAGTGGAAGTGACATCAGAGCTGAGCTCCTGTCCATCTCTCAGCCAGCTCACTTTGATCTCACTGGGAAAGAAGTCATAGACGCTGCAGACCAACATGGCAGGATGCTGACTGGAAACAGGCGTCATGGAGTGAAGTTTGACAGTGGGCGAGGCTGGAAGACATTAGTTTTTGTCATTTTCACTGATTAAAATACCGCTAACAGTAGTGACCATTTGAGACAAAATGATCATGGAACAGAAATAAACAGACAGAAGGAACAAAGAGAAACATGAGTTTAAAAAGCAGAAACATCAACAGACTGGGAGCAGAACTTGTATTAAATTAATAACAAATTTTACATTAATAACAAATACAGGCCTGTGTTCTTAAAATGTACCAGACTTTAATTTTGAATAGAAACAGAAAAATATTATGACTGCATACTGATATATAGAAGTTCTGTGAAGGTTAGGGTTTACTCAGATTCTCTGACATCAGTTTGAAGCAGAACATCAGTGGAGTCTTCTTTCCACAGCTCAGCTGCTGGGTGCTTTTTTTCTTGTAAAGATTTATTTGGTGACTTTTATACCTCCATGTTCATTCATGTGTAGTTCAGAGTATTGTTGAGCTTTTCAGTTCAATTTAGTTTTATTTCTACAGCACCAAATCAAAACAACAGTCGCCTCAATGTGCTTAATACATGTAAGGTAAAGACTCTACAATAATACATACAGAGAAAAACCCAACAATCATATGACCCCCTATGAGCAAGCACAGTGGTGACAGTGGGAAGGAAAAACTCCCTTTTAACAGGAAGAAACCTCCGGCAGAACCAGGCTCAGGGAGGGGCGGGGCCATCTGCTGTGATTGGTTGGGGTGAGAGAAGGAAGACAGGATAAAGACACTTTCTCCTCACTTTCAAGAAGAGAATAATTAACTAAGTCACTCAAATGTGAATTACAAAGTCGGTGACAAAATTTACTGATAATTGCACAAAATCAAACAGTGAAAAAACTCATGTCTTCTGCCAGTGATAGCTGCTGCTTGGAGAGTTTATTTATAAGAGGGGAGATGTTATCAGAAAGAGTGCCTAATCAGCTTAAATCTCTCTGTCCTATCATTCTTCATCAGTCCTCATGCCGAGTGCTTGTTAGAAGTCCTCAGTAAAGCTGTATTTAATTCAAGTTAGTTTTATTTATGTTGTGCCAAATCAAAACAATGGTTCACTCAAGGCTTTTGAGGCAGAAATACAGCAGTAATGAAATACATTCAGCTTCTTTTTCTCAGCAGTGCACACAGAGAGCCACTTCTCTGAATTTGTGACCAATAAAAAAGAGAAATGATCATGAAAATGAAGCTGTTAATAAAAATCTGCTAGTGCATGTGTGAAAGTGTGAGTGAGAGGCTTTAACCTAAATAACTTTGTAGAAAGACAACAGTTATTAGTATAAAGGGCAGATCTGCCATATCCAATTTGGTGGGCCAACCTGCTCGATGCAGCGTCTACGTATTTATGCATATGCCATAAATGGTACAGCATGACTAATGCAGGAAGTATAACGGCAGCTTAAACGATTAAGCACTGATTTCTGAATCGGAAACTCCCAGAACTGCTGACTCTTAACTTAACTTATTTCTCTTTATCTAATGTTATCTAAGCCACCAGGTTGTCTGTAACAACACAGTAACACACACACTAAATACATTTCAACCCATTCAGCCCTTGAGCTCGCCTTACTGCAGTGACGTCGTAAAGAGCGAGACTACACAGAGAGAGAGAGAATATATAAGAGGAGTCATGCTGTATGTAGTAATGATTATCAGGATTATCAAGATTCTGGGATTAATCATATGTAATTGAGAAGGTAATGACGCCTCATTCAAACTGAGTGTCAACAGTGATGATGGACAGTCAGATCAAGTGTGTGTGACTGACTGTACAGAGACAAGTGTGATGAAAGTGCAGGAAGAGAATATTCACAGTCATTTATGCAGCACTTATTTCTAACCAGGTAAACATATTTCTTTCAAAATCCATTATTGTGTCTTTTTAACTTTACTGTGAAAATATTTGGTAATTCACTGTCACATTTTGGCTTCACAAATCAATGTGAACCTGGCAGCAAGAAGCTCTGAAAAACATAAATGTTTAAATAAACAATGTTTGGACCGTTATTGTGCAAATTAATCTTTAAACAAAGAGTGAATTCTGTTTTTGTAGAGTCTGTTCATTAAACTTTAATTTGCTACCTCTGAATCATCGTCACAACGAGTAGCTGCAGTTTCACTATTCCACCACCAGGGAGTGACACAGACTGAATTTAGATAAATATGTTTAAATCATCTTTTATGTCAAGTGGATTTACAGATAGCTGTGATGAACTGATTTTATATGTTTTATTTAAACACAGAAATCATCGCTGAAATCAGTGAATAAAGAGAAACTGTGAATTAAATAATAAGCCTCTATCTGAGGTTTAAAGAAACAGAAGTGCAGTACTTTAAATGTAAACTTTTAGCTGTGACAGAGAGAACTCTGTGATTCAGAGTGTTGGTCAGTGTGAAGCTGACCATGATGAAAATGATGATGTCACACAGACCAGCACACTCACCTGATTTAGACAGAATGTTGCTGTACCAGACACCAATGTTGTGTTTGCAGTACACCTCCTTCTGAGATCTAAATGCAGCCAGCTGTCCCTGATCTTTGTTTAGTCGCTCTGCGTTCTTCACTCCCAGCTCAGTGTATCCAACAAACTTCCCCACGCTGCTGTCGAACCTGATGATCTCCAACTTGTTACAATACCAAGATCTGACATACTCAAAGTCCTTCACCTCAGTGGAGTTAAACACACAGCGAATCAAATCATAATACATGAATCCACCTAAGAACAAAACAGAAACACAGAGAACCTCAGACTGTGGACTGTGTATTGATAAGTGATCCATGTATTGATAGGTATAGTGATCAGTGTATTGATGAGTGTATTGATGGTACCTGCTGTGCTGAGGCTGATGAAGAGGAGGCTGAGGCAGAGGAAGGATGAAGCCATGTTCCTGAAGTCTCCTGACAAACTGACTCAGTCTGAATTGAGAGCTGCTCTAAAAACAGAGGACAGGTCACATGACCACAGCGTCAGCTGTTACCAGGAAGAACAATCTGACAGTGGCTCACAGCTCACACTCTTCATGATCAGAGAGAAGAAATACTCTGTGTGTGTGAGAGAGTTGTTTTGATTCACATTATTGAGGTTGCATTAAAGGCAGAGGATATTAAAGCTTTAAAAGCAGAGATCAGCAGGCTGCTGCAGCCAGCAGGTAAAGTACAGTTTAAACCAAATACAGTAAACTCTGATGCTAATACTGTGGTAATAATCAGTTAAGTTAATATCTGAACTTGTAATAGTGTCAGTGAACACATATACACACCTGTTCTGTTCCATGTAAAAGTGACTCTGTGTGGATAAATCTGTTGAGAAGTAATGGTGTGGACTCATAGTTCAATAAATCAGCAACATCAGAGTATCACATGACTCTCCTCTGGTTATTTATGGTTTTATTGATAGTAAATTATAAAGAGGTTTAACGTTCTTAAAAAGGAACCACCGTACCAGAGAATCCACAGTACCATGAAACTCTGTCAGAGAGCAAGAAAAAGAAACATTCAGGTCACTGAGCAGATATTTCTTATTCCTTGTGCATTAATTATTGTTTGGTTCGTTATTAGACTCATGCTAATCTCAGTTATCTTGTTATCATATCATCTTCAAAGTACAGCTTGGACAGTTGTAGCTGCTTCAGTCTGTATGTTCTGCTGATTGGCATTTTATGTGTAACCAATCAGAGAGCTCTGTGGGCAGGCCTCAGAGTGCAGGGAGGAGGCTGCAGCAAAGCCAAATCAGCATTTTAAACTAATTTATCAGACTGAATTAAAAACAATGGTATCAACATCCTCAGTATAAATTACCTAATTAGATCCCTGATTTAAAAACAACAACAACAACAACAATAAAACATCTGAGAGCTTAGTCCTCCACCTCTCTCTCGCTCTCACTAAAAAAAGGTTAAACTTCCTCTGTTGGAGTGACAGAGGCAGCAGAGTCACCCAGGGTTCAGTTAAAAGCACGTCTCTGAATCATCTCTAACATCATTTATGACCAAAGAAGTAACATCAGTGGTAAACAGGAAACAGGACCGAGAGATGTGTTAAACTCAGGTCCCAGAATCCCAGAGTCTGACATGGATCCAGTGAACATTTAGGAAGATCAGACAAGAACAAACACAGATTTGTGGTTTTATTAGTGAGAGGTTGTTTATTGATATATGAAAATCTGAAACACATCAGGATTTACTGTGGTCAGCTGGTTTATTTACAAACTGAGATCACCTGGGTCTGAAGTCAATAAAAACTCATTTCATTCTTGTTGTTTGCTTTTAGTTTGAATTTCAAACTGAAACTGAGACATTAAAGCAGGTCAGATGATCCAGGTAAACAGGAAGCAGGCAAAACAGAGGAAGCAGCCTGATGTTCATTAACAGGTGAACTCTCAGCACACTCAGACACAGCAAACAGTAACCACTTCAGGACAGCCACACTGATTAGGAGCTCATGATATAACTATAATGACATCATCACTGTGAGCCAATCAGCTGCACTCGTTTCCTTTGATGAGGAAGAAGGTCCCAGCGGCCACACCAAACAGACCCACAGTTAGACCCACTCCACAGAACACAGAGGGTCCAACACCTGGATCAGACTGACCAGACGCCTGCACATCTGGAGACAAACACACAGAGAGACATGAACCTCAACATCTGGAGATAGTTATTTCTAATCAGCTATGTTTCTGTCAGTGTTCTGTGTTTAAATAAAGTTTTCTCACCATAGATCTTGGTCACTGGTTTTGTCAGGGTCACATGTTCCACTGCACAGCTGTACACGTCTCCCAGCTGTGGGGTGAAGTCCAGTCTGGAGATCTGGGTGAAGGTCCAATCCTTATTGGGATAGGGAACGTTGATTTTGGATTCTTCAGTGACCTTCTGTCCGTTCTTGGTCCAGGAGATGTTGACAGGAGCAGGATAGAAACCAGTCACGTGACAGATCAGAGTGTTCAGGACTCCAAACTCCACCTCATCTCTGGTGTAGATCATCACACCTGAAGGAGCATCTGTGCACAAACACATCAGGCAGAGGACGATCAGTAACACACTAACAGCATGGAGACAGGACAACAACTGGACTGTTTCTCATTCTGTCAGAGTGTGGATTACTCTGTAAATAATGTTGAAACAGGAAAAACAGTCTGTGAGCTGCAATGATGACAAAATTTAACATCATTTGATAATAAGGTGAATTACAGTGCAAATAAAACAAGAATAACTGGAAACAAATAATAAAAAACATTCATATCCATAATAATGTTTCCTCTCTGAAGTTCATACCAAACTAAAGTGTTACTTCACCTCACCTATCACCAGCACAGGTTTTAAAGTCATGAAGTACGCTGTGATTAATCACCTTCCTCTGAGAGGAGTCTTAACTTTGTGTCTCAGTTCTCAGTCTGATTGGGCCCAACAGCTTCAGTTACAGAGCAGGTTACAGTAGTTAATCATATCTGGATGTCAAATGTTGTTCAGATGATGCAACCAGTATGTGCGAAAGCAGTTTTAACACAAACAGCTTCACTTTAATGAAGTTAGATTCCTGAAAAACTACCTAAGAATAAAATATAGTTGAGCTTCAGTGAAACTACTCAGGAAACAATTAAAAATAAGAGTGATTGACAGTTTAGTGATGGATATCTAATATAAAACTCAAAGCAAATACTTATTAAATATGTCACTTATACAAACTCTGTAAAAACAAAATTCTGCATGTATTTAAGGTTGAATTGTTCCATATTTTAGCCGTTTAAAGCAGTTTAAAGGTTTCTGAGTTATTGTAGTTTGGATTGAACTGACAGATCTGTGTGCTCGTATATTCTTATATCTGCGTTCATATTTTATGTTAATGAGCTCATCAAATGGTTCTTTATTTCCTACAGTGTGTACAGGTAAACAGAGGTCAGGTGACACAATAAGTAAATGTTTGTATTTACCGTGTTCTAGAGGGAAGCCCTTCATCGCTGTATTACAGGTCTGTAGGTTCTGTTTGCAGTTCTGTTGCCCAGCCAGAGCATTTTCATAAACTCCTTCCCCATACCTGATAGGATCAATAAAAGGAGGCTGAGGGTAGATATACGTCTGTTTGGTGAAGTCTGCGTAGGCAAGTTCTTCACCATCCAGTCCTGACATGTCCTCCCCATCAGAGGCTGAACAGCCAATGATATTAATGTCCTCATGTTGACCTGAAACACACAACACACAATAAGATGATCAATAACCTGATTGATACTCTGCTGTCACTGTCTGACAGTTTACAGAGACAAACTCACCGTCAGCAGAGACACAGAGGACACAGGAGAGGAAGAGGAGCAGCTCCTTCATCTTCATCAGCAGCTCTCTGACAGTTAAACTCTGTGTGTGTGAACCTCACAGTGTGTGTAAGTGAAAGTGACTGAAAGTGCAGCAGCAGCTGAGCTCTAACACACTCACAGCCAATCACAGAGCTCACAGCTCATGATGTCATCAGTGTCCAGGCAGAGACACACAGCAGGTGAGCTGGATCAAACTCAGCTCAAATTAATGATACATATTTATAAAGTTTCTTCAAAAGAAACTTCATCCTGATCAGTTTTCAGTTTCGGAATTTTCAAAATAAAACAAACTGTTTAAAGGAAATTATTCACTGTTTGTTCTAACATTTAGAAAAGATCTGGTGAAATATTATTTCATTTATTTTGAAAATATTTATTTAAATTGTTTCCAATATCAGACACATCTTAAATAACGTCACTCTGTCAAATTTAAACATGTTCCGTTTTATCTGTTTGGATATCACCTTCCCACTTTCACTTTTATAACTTGTTCTATTATTATCATGACTTTACATAAATCAGCATTTCTTGACATACAGCATAATTTGATTTTTCCCAGCTATCCTCCACCTGCTGCTGACGCTGTGACCATTCACTTTAAACTGCTTTAAATAGAGCCAGAAAGTAACTAAGTCCTTTGATAACACATCACGTATCAGCTGAAAATGAGGCTGTCACATTTTAATAAATCAGTAATAATGGTCCAATATTGTAACTGAATTCAAAGTGACAAAGAGATGTGATGTGGAATGAATATTTATATTTATATGTCCTTTAATTTACCCTCCTGTGTTCAGGGTAAGAAAGAAAGGAGACAGCAGACATGGTTAGACAATCCTGAGCAGCTCTCACTCAGCAGAAGTGGTTGGATGGAAAAAATCAAAGCAACAGGTAGAAAACAATATCATCCACCTCCACAAGGGGATGGTAAGCAAGCTGAAGAGTGTTGAGAGCAGGTTTCCTGCAAGCTAAGCCGGGTAAGAACCAGTCCCTCCAGCACCTTCATGACATGTGACGTATAGAGAACTGATCTGAAGTCATTAAGGCCAAAAGGCGTGGGTTTCTTTGGTACCAGCTCTAAACACAATGTCTTCTCTAGCATTGGTACCTTTTCCTGCAGCAGACTCAAACTGAGGAGACGCTGCCGGATCGAATTGAGGACCCTGAGACTGATGCGTTCAGGGCCTGCAGCTTTGCCTGCATGTAGTCTCTCCAGTTGTGACCTCTGTCACAGTTATGTATGGAATGGGAGCTTGAGAGGAGGGTGGGGGATTCAGAGCAACCAAGCCCTGTTTGGGAACGGGAGGGTGTAAATGGCCAGTAAATTCACCAAAATCTCATTCTGATGTCCAATAACTACTATAGGTTCTAAATAACAATCAAAAGCCTGTTCTATTTTATTCTGTTATATTCCATGATCATGTGAAATTAAATTTGGGTATAGGGTGCTGGTTTACCTCAGAACAGGCAACCATATGCAGTATGGTTAAGAGCAGCTGGTCCAGGTTTGAATCTGAGCCATGGCCCTTTGCCGTGTCTTCCCCTCTCTCTCTCTCCCTGCTTTCCTGTTGATTATTCACTGCATCTATTAAATAAAGGCAGAAAAAGGCCACACACAAGAAAAATGGGAGGAAACTGGGTTCCTCAGTATTCTGGCTTTTCTTCCTGAACCCCCTCAGACTGTGGAGAGATGCTATCTTCCTCTGTTCATATTGCTCAGTTTGCCTTCTTTATTCAGTAAATTTGACTCTGTGATGAAGCTGCTTGTGAAGTGTCATATATTGATCTTATTTTATGTCCTAATCTCACTTCTTTTAAATACCCTTTTCCACCAGATTCCACAGTGAACACCTTCCAGTCTTCTGTAATTTAACCCTTTTCATTATGATACATTGTGGTTAAAACACCAATCCTTTAGTCCAGTGTAGCCCTGTGATAGATCTCGAGACCTGAACAGGTGTATCCCACTTGTTGTCCAGTGATGACTTGAACAGGCTCTGCAGCTGTTGATGACTCTCACAGCTGACCTCTGATGGTTTCATTGTTTTCTAATTGTTCTATTTTATTTCAGTTCAGCAGAGAGAGGATGTGTTTCAAAGAACTGTTACAGTTCTGCTTTTATCTTATGACCATGGTTTGGTCAGTACTGAGCTATTTTGGATGATTTAAAGTAATCCAAACCTGCTGACTGTACACTTCTACACTGATGAAGTGTCCAAAACAACCTCTGAAGCTGCTGAGTGAAGAGTAGAACTGAAACCAGAAACTGTCAGAAACAATCAGAGCTAATCAAGCACAAAACATGTGATTTTGATTTGGAACTATGTAAATAAAATTTAACTGAATTTCCTTCTGACATGTGCTGGGAAGTATAACACAATACAAGGAACTCTTACTGCTGCGCGCGCGTGTGTGTGTGTGTGTGTGTGTTGGTTGATCACATGCCGTCGCCAATTCTTGTAACAAAAGAGAAAGCAAAATGTAAAAAAAAAAAAATCCTCCAACAGCCAATCAAAAAAAAAAAATTAAAAAAAAAATCAGCTACTGATGACTCATCAGTTGTCAGAGGAAGACTGTTGCTGATGAACAGTCAGTCATTTCACCACAAAGCTGATCAGTTAGAGAGCAAAGCCACACATGAAGTGGCAAGGTTCTTTAAACTGACTCAAGAGCAGACCAGGTATTCCTTTGGGCAAAAGACTGTACACTGTAAATAAATGCACTAAGTGTCAAGGGAAAGGGGTCCGGGTATCCAGGGTCCGTAGGGAAACAGGGATAGGGAAGAAGTGTTCCACTCTTTCTTGGCAGAAATCTAATTCCTCTCCTCAGCCGCTCCTCTTGTTCGTCCAATACAATGCCAAACATGTTCAGGAATGATCCACACACGCAGAAAAATACGGTTAGCAGAAAGTCACAAAACTCACAGATTCGCAGGTTGACTGATGCTGATAGCTCAACGCTCCAGCAAAGACTAGTGTAGGTCCGCGACCTTAAGTGTCGCAATCTGCTGGAATCAGCAAAGGGTGTGGTGATGAGAGCAGGTGCATGGGCCAGCAGCGGGAGCCCGCGATGAATGTCGCCACGGCGAAAGGGAGAGACAGAGAGAGAGACAAAAACAAAAACGTCGCCTGACACAGAGTCAGCCGGCGAGACATGGGGACCATGACATGAAGAAGATTGCAGCTGCAGCTGCAAAAAATGGCTAGTCTATATTTAGGAAAAAAATACTACATTTGATACAGAAAGCACTGAAAACAAGTGAAATTATCTGTCCCTGCAGCAAGTTTATTTTACTTAATAAGAAATCTTGAAATAAGATTTTTTAATCCAGAAATAAAAGAACACATTTGAGAATTGAAGAGGGTTAAAATAAGCTTTAAAAAGCTGAATTTAAGATAAAATTACTTGATATCAAGTCCCAAAAGTAAGTTAAATATGCTAAATTACAGTCTTTTT
>NW_006272376.1:85459-96712 GCF_000239395.1 Neolamprologus brichardi
CTAATGTCACATAACTTTGCTGACATGTGGCCAACAGCAATGTTTTAATGTTCCTCATTATTAAACATTTGCACATAAATAAGTGACATAATATTCAGTACTTACTTTTCACAGTTTACTCTTCGGCCGCCTCTCTTCCGCCGTTTTTTTCGGCAAAATTATCCACACCCACCGCCGCGCTATGCATTCTGGGAATATGTTTGGCCACGAAGTGTGCTCCGCCACATCACAGGACGCATTTTGAGCAGCCTTTCAATTGGGACAGCCTTCGTCGCGTCGCTGTGACGTAATCGACCTTAAAATGCGGCCTTTAAGGCTGCAGACCCTCCAGCCGTAGTCACCTGAAATGGTTTCACTTCACAGCTGTACCTTGTCAGGGTTCATTTGTGGGATTTTTTGCCTTCTTTACGACGTTGGGACCATCAGTTGTGTTGTGCAGCAGTCAGGTTGGTACACAGCTGACAGCTCTATTTGACTACTGTTAAAATTCATATTATGGCAACAACCAATCAGCTAAGTAAAGAGAAAAAACAGTCCATCATTACTTTAAGAACTGAAGGTCAGTCAGTCTGGAAAACTGTTAAAACTTTGAATGTGTCCCCAAGTGCAGTCACAAACACCATCAAGAGCTACGAGGAAACTGGCTCACATAAAGACCGCCACAGGAAAGGAAGACCAGAAGTGATCACAGAAAGTGATGGAAGCCCAGGAAATGATGTTAGCTTTATAATGGACAAATATTCATTCTCCTTTAGTTCTGAAACATCCACATGTGGACACGGAGGCAGAAGAAGTTTAACTAAAGGCAGTGGGAACTTAGGTACAATCTTCAGGTACTTGAGTAAAGTACCTGAACTTGTGTGTTTGTTTTTTTTCTGACTACTTTTTACTTCTAATCCTTTTAAACAAATATCTGACCTTTCTGCTCCGTACATTTTCAAAACAGGCTCATTACTTTAGGTTTAAGGCGTTTTGGTTGAGTTACTATTTCATCACTGTGAGCCTCCAAACATCAAACTGATTTGAGCCTAAACAGAAACATATGAAAGGCAGTTCTGTTCATAATAATCACCAGAGGATGTAGCATAAAAAGAGATGATGTGTGCCAAAGTCAGAGATTAAACATTTTTCCTTTTTCCCACAACACCTGAACGACTGCAGGTGTCCTTAAGCTGTGTTTGTGGTACTTTTGCATCCAGCTAGCTCTACAGAAGGAGAGCTAACAAGTGTGTCAGGTATGAAGCGTTTCTATCAGCTCTACAAACATCAGCAAACACACAAACTGTTTGTGTGCAGTTTGTCTCACAGTGTGTTGCAGCTAAAGATCCAGCTGTTATATTTCACAGGGAGAGAAAAGACAGAGCTAACTTCACTCAGAGATGGAGAAAGAGAAGAAAGAGAACAGGAGAGGAAGAGGAGAGCTTAGAGTTAAAGGAAGGATGCTCATTTAAAGCTCACATGGAAGTTAATCTGTACATGTCACACAACTCAGGAAACATCTGCTCAAATCTGGTTAAATTCAGGTGTGTCCATCCACAGAGAGCAGCAGGTCAGCTGACCACAGCCTGTACACTAAGAACATCTACTGGAGCTACAATAGAAATTATTCTGAGTGTGATTCTTTTCCCCACACTGAGCCACTACAGCGGATTTTAGGTTCCCCACCTGCTGAATCCACTTTAACCTCTGACTGTTCACATTTTCCTGTTTAGAGACAAAGTCATCCTCTACAATGTAGCAACAGGAAGTAGAAATATATTTTTATTTTCCTCCTTTTTCTTCTGATTCAAGCTGAAAATAATGATAATTAAAATCAGACTAAAGTTTGTTTCCCATCTACTGATATTTTATTATTATATTAATATAGCACCAGATTCAGTGAGCTTTGAACAAAAGTAGAAACGACCTCCAAGGAGCTTCTTTTAGTTTCTTTCTCTCAGTACATTTCAGAGCCACTACTTTTACTTGAGTAAAGAAGTTGAATCAGTACTTCAACTTTTACTGCGGTATTTTTTAACAGTAGTATTTGTACTTCTACTTGTCTGTACTACAGAATGTCTGTACTTTTGTCGACTCTGACAAAAGGCAAGGCCTTTAAATGAGCTGATGTGTACAGCAAAACAGAAAAAGAAACCAAAAACAAATGCAAACTCTAAGCTCACTGGGTGAGTAAAAAGAAAGGACTCAGGGTAACACTGGGAACTGAATAGTACACTCACAAGGGGTGACTGAGAAAATATAAGCACACAGGAGGGTGATAAAGGAAGGGGAAACACATGAGAACACAGCTGGAGTGAATTAGATATTTAAAAAAAATCATCGGATGAAAACTGAACACAATGCACATGAGACCAGGACTATCAAAATAAGACAGGAAACACAACAAACACAGAGATGCAAACTAGACACTTGGGACTGGAGATAAGCAGACATGAAGACACATGACAGACTGGGGAGGAGACAAAGGGAGAAACAAAAAGCAGGACTTCGGATACAAGACAAGAGAAGGAACAAGGACAGCCAGGGACTCAGAGCACAGAGACCAGATAGTGACATGTAATAATCTTAGTAGTAATGAATAAATATAAAAATTACTGTAAAAGATTACTGATGAACCATTTACAGATTTGAAGCAGGGATGGGTGGGTAATTTTAAGGATGGAAAAAAGATGATAGAGAATATATTCACTAGAAACAACATGTCAGTTCATAACACGTCTTTTATCATGAGATGTTGAGTTTTCTGATAAAACAGAATCATAAACAAAGTTTTCATGTAATATCCAAACACACCACACAGAACACATTTATATTTCTAAGAGTGATTGTATTTCAAATGTGTCTTATATATTAAAATAATTGTAATTGTTGAAAATTAGCAGTAGCTATAAACCTATGTGCGGTACATCAGTCTCATGTCTTGCACTTGAACTATGTTTAACTGCACTGTCCCTTTTAAATAAATAAATTCAAATATATACTTTTCAAAAAAAATTGTGTTTTCTGTTCATAATAAATTACTTTTTACAGGAACATCTTTTGAATGGTGAAAAGATCTGTTTTATCTTTTCACTTTTATTTTTAATAAGTAATAATATGATACTCAATAAACAACTATTTATATCATTAATTTAATAATTAGTTACTGATCACCTCCTGTCTGAGTTTGATCCAGCTCACCTGCTGTGTGTCTCTGCCTGGACACTGATGACATCATGAGCTGTGAGCTCTGTGATTGGCTGCTGTGTGTTAGAGCTCAGCTGCACTTTCAGTCACTCAGAGACTCTCACACACTGTGAGGTTCACACACACAGACACACACTCAGAGTTTAACGGTCAGAGAGCTGCTGATGAAGATGAAGGAGCTGCTCCTCTTCCTCTCCTGTGTCCTCTGTGTCTCTGCTGACGGTGAGTTTGTCTCTGTAAACAGCAGGTTATTGATCAGGTTATTGATCAGGTCACTGATCAGTGTTTGATGTGTTTCAGTTCTTCATGAGGACATTAAAATCGCTGGCTGTTCAGACTCTGATGGAGAGGACGTGTATACACTGGATGGTGAAGAGCTTGCCTACGCAGACTTCAACAAACAGGAGGAAATCTACCCTCAGCCTCCTTTTGTTGATCCTATGACTTACCCAGGAGCTTATGAACAAGCTGTGGGTCAGCTACAGATCTGCAAACAGAACCTGAAAGTGGACCAACATGACTTCAGGGATATCCCACTGGAGCGAGGTAAAAAACTAAATAATAAAATGATATTATTGAGATAAAATCTAATACTTATCTCAATAACAAATATAGATATTTCCAATGCATCATTTCGAACGGATAATGAACTATTGAGGAAATTAATCAAATTTTATCAATAATTATTAGGTTTTTGTGTTTTAGGGTTGTACCCTTTGTGCATTAAGCTGTTAGTATGCCAGCTTCATTTGCAGTGTTTGTGAGAGTGATAACAACAGTTCATATCTGTTTCATTCATCATTCTGAACCAAAGAACCAAAACAAACAAAAAACAAAGCATTGGCCATGCCTGCACCTTTTTTCACTGTTAGATTATATTGATCAAAAAGATATACTGGATATTTATATGTTTCCCTTTAAGGTTTTTTTTCACGCATTTTCTGATTGAGGAGAAACTCAGTGGAGCCATTATAAAAGATTATAAAGCTTATGTTTTATTAAAATTAACTTTATATTGTTATGTCTCCCTGTTTAACAGGGAGACCGTCAGTAATGTTTTACTCTGTTGAACTAAGACCAAAAGAAATAAAAACCTGGATATGACACTTTTTGGGGGACATCGCCAACATAACTGATCTTTAAAATAAAAGATGTATAAATCAATTTTGGAAGCATAGAGATGGTTCAGTAAGGTTTATGTAAGCAAATGTGTGAATCATTTCTTAAACAACAATTAGAATTATGAGGGAAAGCAGCAGTAACGATAAGAACTGTGTTTGTGCACAGATGCTCCTTCAGCTGTGATGATCTACACCAGAGATGAGGTGGAGTTTGGAGAGGAGAACACTCTGATCTGTCACGTGACTGGTTTCTACCCTGCTCCTGTCAACGTCTCCTGGACCAAGAACGAGCAGAAGGTCACAGAAGGATCCACCATCAACGTTCCCTATCCCAACAAAGATGGGACCTTCACCCAGATCTCCAGACTGCAGTTCACCCCACAGCTGGGAGACGTGTACAGCTGTACAGTAAAACATCTGGCCCTGACACAACCACTGACCAAGATCTATGGTGAGAAAACTTATTTAACCTGAGAACACTGACAGAGGGTTAGGATCACTGACAGTTTTCTGTGTTAGAAAGAGGTAACTGTTTACAGATGTGCATGAGTGAGTCTTTCTTTTTTCTGTCTTTCTGTCTCCAGATGTGGAGAGGATTAATCCTAACTGTTTAACCCTTGTTACTCAGCTGACAGCTTGATAATGTTGTTGTCTGTCTCCAGATGTGCAGGCGCCTCCTCAGTCTGATCCAGGTGTTGGACCCTCTGTGTTCTGTGGAGTGGGTCTGACTGTGGGTCTGCTCGGTGTGGCCGCTGGGACCTTCTTCCTCATCAAAGGAAACGAGTGCAGCTGATTGGCTGCTTATATTACTAATGTTTGATTACAAAAGTCTTTAAAGTGATATGAAATATTGTGAGTGACATGTATTTTATGCAGTGAAATAGAAAAAAGTATGGGCAGGTCAGGAAACCCTTTGAATGATTAGACTTTCAGTAAATAACACAGTTTCCATTATTTTATAACCCCAAAGAACAAAAACAGTCACCTCAAAGTCTACAAGGATGAACACTTCTAGTATCACAGAGAAAAAATATAACCCTGTTTAAAAACTCCCATTCAGTCTGTCTTTAATCTATCTGTTATCGTGTCATAATAAAAAAAGAGGTTAAACAGAAGTTCCTCCACTCCACATGTCCAAGTGTCCCTTGGCGAGGGAGTGAACCCAGTTTGGTCTGGTGCATTAATAAGTTCGTGTGTGTCAGTAACATGCAGCTCATAAGAAAGAGATGATTGCAGAGAGAATCAGTGAGAAATGAATAACTGTGTATTTTGCTTTTGGGATCACCTCAACTGGACATCGACCTCTTTGGAAGAAGGTTTACCTTCTTTGATTCATTTATAGACAGTTTATGTGACCGGTTGCTAATTACTTATCACAGATTAACATTTCTTAGTGGTTTTCAGATACCTTTGTGAGGTGTTGTTCATGCATCACAGACTCAAACCTTTATTCTGGTTGTACTATGTTGACTCCAGTTTCCACCCTTCTGTAAATGTTTGAATGGCACTTTTATCTACAGTAATAACACAAATACTAAAATACAGTTAATTCCAGTATTCATTTATGCTTTTGTGACATGGAAAACTTGATACCCATCCTATCAAATAGAGTACTAAACTCTCATTTTGACTGGTTCTTTAAATACTCTTTATTTTTGTGTGACTGTATTCTTCAATGATAAAAGCAATAAAATACATATTTCAGATTTTAGCATCACATGTGTGTTTGACTTTACAATTTTCTGTAAAGACATCAAGATGCTAACCCGGGAATACACATGCACACACACACTCACAGGGTGATAACAATCTCAAATACACACTATTTTGTTGGGGAATAATTGTGGTGTCCATGTAATATTTAACAAAAAGTATAACTCTGTCATAGTTTTCGTATCTAGAAGCCTTTCTTCCTGTTTGTTGATTTACGGTTAATTCTACCACTAATTTAGAACAGTCATATATTGTTTTTGGGACCTAGCACTGTTAAAAAACAAACAAAAACCACCTTTTCTTCTTATATTAATCCTCCTCCTTGCTTATAGTCAGTATAGTCCACTTCACAGTAATTAAGTTCGTCTTATTGTCTGCCCCTCCTATCCCAGCAAACTCCTCTGTCACACCAACCCTCTGCATGTCCTCCTTCACTGCATCCATGAACCCACTCTGTTTTTTTTTTTTGTCATCCACTCTGCCTGCTCTGCACATGTGCAAGACATCTCAGTCTTTCTCTCCAAAGCATGCATCATGGCAGGTCTCATTGACAACTTGTGAACCTTCTCTTTCACTCTTACTACTCTTTTCTGTCACAAATCATCTCTGAACTCTGTCTCCACCTGCTCCACCCCTCTGCAGGCTCTTCTTCACCTCTCTGTGAACAGCTGACCCCAGGAATTTAAACTCATCCTGTTACCTCCTGCTCTGAAAAATAAACACATTTTTCCCAGGTGAATTATTTTGAGACTGTATAATTACTAAGGGAGATAAACCCTTTATAAAACTAAATAAATAAATAATCAGCAGAAACTCAAGATTGTTTTTCAGCTACAGAAATTCAACAGAAAGAGCTCAAAGAATGTGTAGCTTTGATTCATTAGGTATCTGATGCCTCAGAGATTGTGTTCATGGGTATGTTGATAAAAATTAGAGTGCTCTTGTGTTTATTATAGTTATTGTACATAAAGCTTTTCATTTCAATTTAGTCAAAAAATATACCAAACACACTAAAACAGAAAGCTGTGAAACCAAATTCAAAGAAACTTTAAAATATTTTTTATTTCTTGAACAGACTGACACAGCTGGAGTGCTTTAAATGTTTTTCATATGATTTAAGTAATCTGCGTATTTGTGAGGATATAAATTGTATTCGTAATAGCAATGATATAAGTCGGATGCATTGAAATAATGCTGCTTTTCGGTCATCTGATAATGAAATCAGATGATAAAACCAATAAATGCATAACAAAATACAACCAGAGCTCTGATTCTGTTCTTAGCTTTTCTTAAACAGAAACATTCAACTTATCATGAGCAGATGTATCAGATTGTTCTTCCTGGTAACAGATGACTCTGTGGTCATGTGACCTGTCCTCTGTTTTTAGAGCAGCTCTCAGTCAGACTGAGTCAGTTTGTCAGGAGAACTCAGGAACATGGCTTCATCCTTCCTCTGCCTCAGCCTCCTCTTCATCAGCCTCAGCACAGCAGGTACAGATACACTCACTAATCAATACATTCATTAATACACAGATCAGTATACTGATCAATAATTGGATCACTTGTCAATACAAGCCATTTGACACCCACCCTGTAAACAGCAGGTACGATCAATACTCTGAGGTTCAGTGTGATTCTGTGTTTTTCTTCAGATGGATTTTTGGAGTATAATGTGTGGCGCTGTGCGTTTACCTCCCCTGACCTGAAGGACATCGAGTTCTATCTTTCTTACAATTATAACAAAATTAAGTACGTCGAGTTCAGCAGCAGCTTGGGGAAGTTTGTTGGATACAATGAAGTTGGAGTGAAGCAGGCAGAGGCCTGGAACAATGATCAGGCACAGCTGGCTGTATGGAAGACTCAGAAGGAGGCGTACTGCAAACACAACATTGGTATCTGGTACAGCGGCTTTCTGCCTAAATCAGGTGAGTGTGCTGGTCTGTGTGACATCATCAGGTGTTCATGTTAACATCACACTGACCAACACTGAATCCCTAACAAAAGTACTGTTCAGGTTGGCTTATATAAGATGCACTGTAAAATCATACGAACTTTAGATTAACATCACGTTGTTTTACTCTTGTGTCATTTTAAAGATGATCCTCTGAACTAGGGCTGCATATTTACTACATTATTAATTCATCTATGTTTCCTATAATAATAAGATTGTTTTTTCAGCATTAAGCTGCTTGACTCATGACTATCAGTTGATACACTTTTTTTTCCCATTTTATGAAACCAGGTAAGCATAAAGCCTGCTGCCTCCTGGTGGTGAAATACTACTATTGCAACTATTACTTTGTTTACTGCACCCTACAGAGCTCAATAGAGCCAGGCTTGAAAATTGCACTCCATTACAGAACATCAATTAAAAAGGAAAATATTAGAAAATATGTAATGTTATGCTAAGAGTTTATGTTGTCTCCAAACCCAAAAGAACTGAGGGTGCATTTGAATACACACAGTGTTATTCTTTACAGAGACTCATTCCAATTTGGATATTTGTGTTTGTCTGAAACATGGCTGCATACTAACTCTCTGCCTGGATATAAAACAACAGGACAAGATAGAGGAGAACATCTAGAGTGTAATCACAGCAGATAAAAATCTCATGGGTACAAACATTTCAGTACCAATCTTTGATCCATCAATATTTTCTTATAACTGAATTTCAACAAATGCATAACTGCTTCAGGCTATTACATGAACAAATGATGAAAGTGTCACTGTCACAGAACATTTAAATACATCTTTACATTGATTTTTATATTATTATACAGTATAACCCACACCATATAACAAAGAACTGAATTAAAACTGAATATAAAAATTATATACTATATATATATATAGTATACTTCACTTAATCAACAAGTTTGCTCTGAGTTTTAACCAAATCTAAACTGAAGACCTTAAATGCCACAGACATATTTCATACACAACATCAGTTTCATCATTGTTGAATGTCATACATCATTATTTCCTTATTTCCCTGATTCCTGACTCAGAAACATTTTCAAATAAGAAAATTTCTGACAGATCATGTACTCTGTTTTATTTTTTTAAAACATCAGTTTTTGTGTCAAATATTTTAACTTTCTTTATTTTTTAGTACCTCATCAATCTCAGTAAAAACAATATTCACCAACTCAGTTATGACACTTTAAACCTTAGCTATGCTGGAAGAGGCACAATCTTCCAGTTCACAAGCATTTAGATAGAGGAACAGAAACCTTTATATTTAAAGCAGTGATGAAAAAAATCAAAGTAAGTACATAATGAATGTAAGAAAAACAGCTGCATGAAGGTGAAATACAAAGCATGTTTGGGCTCTTGTGGCTGACCTGTAACAGAACAGAGTCATTATCTAGTTTTATAGAGAACAGTAGGAGGACTTCCTGAAGCGTTCTTTGTGTCAGCCAGGTGGAATCAGTAATGATATCCTGTGACATCCACAAGACTGAAGAAGTCAGTTTCTATATAATACTGATGCAACAAACAAATAAAATACAGGTTGTTCATGTCTAACAAACAAGATAGAAAACAAAGGGATGCTTTCACTCTGAACAAAGACATTTTATAACTGCACTGCTAATTTTCTTATATAATATGCAAAATAGAAATTTAAATAGGAATTAATTAATTGATAGATTCAGCAGTTAATGCGATACAAATGAAAACACTCTGATTACGCAACAATATGTATATGTGGGGCTTTTTTCTAAATATTTCTGATGATTAACAAACTCAGTGAAACATTTATTTATTAGTTATTAGTGTTCAACCTGGTCTGAATGAGTGACTGTGCAAACAACACCCCAAAAGAAGCGTCTGAATCCTGACGATGAATAAATAAATAAAAGCTTTTGTAACAGGGTTTGTTAAATGTACTACATAAATGTCTTATAAGTAGTTTTACTATTAATGTATTAATGGCATCCACACATTAAAATGCAGTAATAAAATGCAGGGAACCACGTGTAGTGTTTTTTAAACTCCCTTTCTGCATGTCTCTGATAAATCTCTCAGCTTTTTAGGGTCAGCTTTTACAGACACAGACTGTCATCAACATCACAGAATATTCTTTTGTCACACATCAGGTGATCATTCAAACAGCTCTCTGACCCCCCACAAAAGGACAACGACTTATAACCCCAGGCCCAGATATCTTCTCTATCCCAAAGGAATTTGTTGTGTCTGGAACAAATAGTATCAGGCTAACCCTACTGCAATTTGTTCCCACTGTACAAATCATGGACAAACGTCGTTTGAAAACCTGGTATACTGAGCATTAAAGTTTCAGTGAATTGAGTTTACACAGACATGATTATCTCTTATTTCGCAAAACCTCCTCAGTTTGTTGAAATTATCCCAAACATTACTATTTTTTTTAAAGTACAATTTTTTGTTGTAACCCCCAAACTGCACTGTAATTTAACAACACTCATCTGCCTTTCTTATGCAAAATACAGAGAAATTATGGATTGCTCAAGACTTTTGCATAATATAAGAGTTTAAAGATGACATTTTATAGCTATTAAAGCTATCAAAGAATGTGAAAATTAATTCAGTTTAATTTATTTAGCACCAAACCAGAACAGTGGCCTCAGTGAGCTTTATATTCTAAGGCAAAAACCTACAATAATAGTGAGGAAATCATCAAGTCAAAGTTTGTTTGAAGAAAGCACCATCTCCTGGTGACACTCTGGATATGAGTGAAAGGAGTGTGATTATAGTGGAAAGTAGATACACCCAGGGGAAGCAGGGTGGCCATTTGGCAATTCTAAGTGGCTGCATCTGTAGCTATGACTGTGTATTTTGGTAAGTTAGAATAAGCTGGAATAAATTTGGTCAGCAACAGTAAAGGGGATGTAGGAATATCTGGCAAGTACTGGCTATGTACTAATATTGTCCCCAGTTAAATATGTCTGAGTGATGGGGTGAGGTGGCAAGATGGAAGCCTTATCATGTGAAGAAAAACCAACAAGCCCAGCTAAACTTTGTAACACAATTTTCCCAGAACAAAGTCATCCTCTATATAGTGCTTAAATCCTTTTCCCAGTTGTGGGCAATATTTGGCAGCTCATATAAATGGTACTTTAATGTAGTCCAAGTAAATGTATTTAACTTATATTACAAAAGGATAAAATAATTATTTCCTGCTCCTCCGTGAATCGCAACCTTATCGTGGTGGAGGGGTTTGTGTGTCCCAGGGATCCCAGGGGCTATGTTG
>NW_006272380.1:14827-28050 GCF_000239395.1 Neolamprologus brichardi
TATATATACATACATACATACATAAGTGTGGTGTGTGTGTGTGTGTGTGTATGTGTGACGGTTTAGACACGTGATGCATTGTCTCCAAAACGTGCATATAAAAATGAGACTTTAAATAAACTGATTGTTACAGCTTTTATAACATATTCTTTGACTGCTCTTGGCCTTGCAAACTACAGCAATTTATTAACATTATTTTTTTGTATTTCATTTAGGTCAATTAATTTTAATTTCAGCAGGTGGTATCACACTCGAACAGATTGAACATGGACTGAACAGTGGTAGATCCATGATTTAAACGTCCCTATGTCACAAAATATTTTTTTTCATTGTAAATAGCTGTGTTATACTTGGTGAGACTGTAGAACTTAAAGAAATATACATATTTTTTATTTTTAGTAATTGTTTGTATTTACTGTTAACATATACAGTTTTATGAAACAGCCTGAGCTTGTTAATATTAAAAAAAAAATCACCGTAATTTTCACAATAATTCTAATAATGTTTTGACATTTTGTTAAAATTAAAAGTACGGTATGTTTTAGGTAATTAATATACACTTGCAAATCGCAAATTCAAAAGAAAAAAGCAGGAAAGATTGTCATTCATACAGAGTTATTATGTAAATTGTAAGGTGATTAATTGTAGATAATGTTACAGATTTTTCCTGTTGTTTTCAAAGACAATGTGCAATATGACAGTAAATTAATTTATTTTCAACATATTAGCAGTGTAGAACTAAAAGCAAATAACCGTTTGTCAATATACAGAAATTTAATATAGATATTACAATCATTTACTCTTTTTGGTGGCTTAATGAGATGGTGTCTGTGGCCATGATGGAACAGATAAGATTTGATAGAAAAGCGAAACTGGTGAGTTTTTGTACGATTTGGCAGCCGTATCTAGAATTCTTAAAATCTAATTGATCATAATTCATGCTTCTTACTCTGTGTGAATGTTCTTATTTTATTTTATTTTACTTTTTATTTAGTTAATATTGTTATAATTTTTTTCTTCTCTCTCCTTTTTTTTCTTTTCTTCATGCTTATAAGTTCATATATGCCAAATGTAGTAATTGTCCTCAATTGAATCTGTATAAACATGTTGTGTTTAATTTAAAAGCAAATTTATTCATTTTTTTAAAAAGAGTCTGACGACATAGAGTTTGGGCTCATCACTCATACTGATAACATCTCCCCCTCTCATTTGATAAAGAAACACTACTAGAAGCTGCTATCACAGCCACATCAGGCTAAAGACAGGGTTTTCTTTACTCTTAGATTTTGTGCACTTTAGAGCACATTTCATGCAGCAAACATGAAGAATTCACATTTTGAAATGTTCTCCTCCTGAAAGAAAAACTCTTACAAATGCATGTCCCACAAGGCCGGCCTCCAAAATCCCCGTCTACACCTTTCAGTCCCAAAGCTGACCCTGCTCCTCTTTAGGAAATCCTGACAGCAGCGCACACGCACACTGTGTCTGTGATGAAGTCACAAACACACACCTGGAGAGTCCAGTGTGCTGTAAGCAGGAAACAACAATGAAGTCATGTGACTTTGACCTCCTCTTTAATACAAAAACATATGAAGGCGTAAATTATCTGTAGAGACCAAAGCAGTTTGTGTATCAGGCTGGAAACATGGGAGACTATGGGGACTGACTCACTGCTGCCTCTGCTGGACGTCAGAGGAACTGCAGGAATCGGCTTCATTGTTGTTGTTTTTGTCTTCATCCGTTCACTGAGCTCATTTTGACTTATTTCACTGTTCAGGACATTCCTGATGTGTCCTAATGTTACACTAGCAGTGACAGGAAGTGAACTATACCCTGCTCTTCAAATATAAAAGCTCTCTTTAATCAGAGTGCAGCATTGAGTCTGTGAAACTTCTGGAATATTGATCAGTTCAGGTAATCAGTCACACGCTGTTTGTTGATTGAGGGTGGCTCTGGAGGAAAGGTCAGGTGTGTCTGAGGCTCCTTTAAAGGCGGTAAAAGTGAGCTTTAATGGGAAAGCTGCTGTGCTAGGTGGCTAATGTGAGGCGGAGGGCAGAAGCTGGAGGTCTGGATCGGATCCACATGAGAGAAAAGCAGGAAAAGATTTGGTCTGAGTAATTCCTTTGATTCCAATCAGCGCATTCATTAATCATTAGTATCCACATTAAACATTAAGCACTGATTCATCCACTGAGGTTCAAACTGCACACATACATGATATTTATCTTATAAAAACATGTTTATTATTCAAAGATGTTTGAAAGCCTTTCCAGGTGACTTTGATCCAGGAGGATCTGAAGCCAGAGTCAGACAGAGACTGTGCAGAGACTGTAGAAGGACAGAGCAGCAGCAGAGCAGTCCAGATACACTGATGATCCTCTATCAGATCCAGAGGGACACACAGGGATGATGCTGGACTCTACATTGTGTCTGACAGTGGAGCTATTCTCAGAGCAGTTCACTCTGCAGCACTAACAGTCATCTGCACTTCTTCTCATTCCTCTGTCAGTCACTGCTGGATGAAGCTCTCATCTCCACTCCACCTCCAAATAACATGGCCCAGTCAGAGCGTCTCCACACACAAGCAGCTGCTGCTTCAACCTCTCTGGATCATCAGGACACAGCTGCTCCTCTCTCAGCACACACACCGCCCTGTTTACCATCATGGACTCCACCTGCAGAGAGAAGAAGGAAGAGCAGAGGAGATAAACAAGTGCTTCCAGAGACTCTTCATCAGCTTTCAGTCAGTGATGCAGCACATCCAGTATAAAGAGCAGCAGGGACTTCAGTGCTGGGACTGTACTAGTACTAATTGTTGTTTCACTTTTTCTAATCTTTGGATTTTAATTGAAGTTGATGAAAATGTGTTTGACTCCTAGTTTTAGTTTGAACTTTCATTCATTAGAATATCTACACTAGTTGATTTTGTTCATCTGGACGTAGCATTGGTCCACCCCAAGGATCGGGTCCCCCGACACAAACAGAGTAACATAGTGTACGCTCTTAAGTGCCAGGAGGATTGCAAGGATTTATACATCGGGGAAACCAAACAAGCTCTGGCAAAGCGGATGGCACAACACAGAAGAGCCACCTCATCAGGCCAGGACTCCGCAGTCTATTTACACCTACAGGCCAGTGGACACTCTTTCAATGATGAGGATGTACACATCCTGGACAGGGAGGAACGCTGGTTTGAGTGAGGAGTCAAGGAGGGCATTTACGTGAAAAGGGAAAGACCATCTCTGAATAGAGGATGATTGACCATGCATTAATACATCTGATAGGGATGTTTAAACAATGGCTCAGAGCAGTTCTGTCCACTCTGAGCTCTTTAGGAACCCCAACAATCCAGATGCAATGGTTCCTTCTGTTAACTGGAGAAATTCCATCCATGTCTATATGGGTCCACACCAGAGAGTGTTAATTTAACTCTTTTTGGAGAGTTGGTATGTTAACTCTGATTTAGTGTTAAACACCAAATCTATCTGGAGTTTATAATTTAACACTTACTAATGCTAACTAGGTGTTAAGAGTTTATATATTAACTCTCAAAGAGTATTTTAGTTTAACTACATAAGAGTTATCTTCTAATTAATTCTAAAAAGTGGAAATTTTACTGTTCTGAACTTCTAGAAATTCCTTTGGAAATAAACATTTATTAAAAAGATGCAATGGTTTTTGAAAAACATTTATTCTGAACTGTGCATGACAATTTCAAAACATTTTCTGAAAGATGTAACAATGTACATGTTCTCACTTTCATTAGAATTTTGTTTATCAAAAGGTCTGACATAGGTGAGCTGGTAAATGCAAATAACAGCATTCTCATCACTTATTTCTTCAATACAATATGCATGTCCTTCATTCATCACTTTGTGGAACTTCAACGCACTTCTGCTGTCCCCCATATTCCACCTTCATATTCACAGCATATTCTGTGTGGAGATTGATTAAAAATGTATTAAAAATTAGTTGACACTAATTAATTGCACAAATACTCTGGTAATCAATTGCAGCACAGTAAAAAAAGAATCATTTTTGAGCCATTACTTGTGTAAATTATTTTCCCAAAAGACAAGGAGACAGGCAACAGGTAATACTGAACTAAATGTAAAACCTCAACCTTTTTCATTTCTACCTAAACCGTGTGCACAAAACTCTGGAGGGATCTAAATGCTAACGTAGAACCCAGTCAGGACATCTGCTACTGCTGTTTGCTCGTTTTTTTATGGGAGATCGTTTTCAGGCTTCAAGTAGCACCCTTATACCAACATTTCACATTCTAGACATTGTTTAGGTGTATTTAAGTTGACCAAACATTTGACTGAAAATTCACATGTAAGCTATTTTTCAACAGAATATTATGCTATCAGCAAGCAACATGGCTAATGCCTTTCACACAGCTTTGTCTCAACTCCAAAGAGCCACAGAAGTAAAAGCTAATAATAATAATTGAAACAATCTTTGAAAAAATGACTTACCAAATATGGCAAACAACTCAAATATGTAGAGCAAAATGTTTTAAAACGGCTTCACTTCAGCTTCATTTGGAGCCTATGGTGCTGGGGGCGGAGTCTGTGAATTTATTCTATTAGTGTCATAGCCCCTCTAAGAGTTTGGAGTTAAGAGGTCAAGAGTTATTGTTTCCATTTTAACACCTCCAGATTTGACATAGAAACCCTCATTTTTAACACTCGGTTTTAACTACTATCATTTTACACCTCAGAGTTACATTAAAAGAATGTGACTCTACTTAGAGTAAAATTAACTCTACTTTTGCAAGAAGACTACTAACACCAATACATTTAACACTTTTGAATTTGCTGTGTACAGACTGTGTTCTTCACTGCTTTAAACTTGGAAATCAATGCAGTCATTGGACTGCGTGCTACTTTGTCCGGAGAGCTGATTGGCTTTTGACAGTGTTTAGTCAGAGTGTGTGATCCCAGCACCACTCGCTCACTCCAACACTCTACTGACCTCAGAGTCTCCAGTCTGTAGTCTGGACTCTTCTCAAGACCAGACAGCTGCTTCACATCTGAATCCTGTAGGTTGTTTCTCGTCAGATCCAGCTCTCTCAGATGGGAGGCGTTGAACCTCAGAGCTGCTGCCAGATAATCACAGCTGATCTTTGACAAACCACAGTAACTCAGTCTGTTAAAGAATGAAAGATGTAAGTTTATTAGACAAAGTGTGAGCTTGAAATCATTCAGTGTTTCATAATCTGTTCAGAGCTGAAGAAGGTTCACAATGTAGAAGTTTAGAAAATGGAAACTCCAAACAGTTGAAGCCAACAGGAAGCAGCTTCAAACAGGAAACTGTGCAGAGTTTTCAGACTATATGCCCCGATGCAGCCAGTTTGATTTTGGAGATTTGAATCTCTGTTCTGTGACCACGTCCTTGAATCATTTCTTCCAGTTTGTTCAACAAGACAGATTAAGTATTCGACATGTGTTGTGGCTCCATTAGGGGAGCTTCTAAATGTGATGTGATGGCCCCTTTGGGTCTGTCAGATCACAGTACTGCGGAGAGCTCAAACTTAGGACACAGTTTGTTTGTGAAGGTTCTCAGTCATCCAGGTCATCGTAGTCTAAGGAGCTTGGAAAGAAAAGCGTTTGGACTTATTTAAGTTGCTTGAAGATGTTTCACCTCTCATCTGAGAAGCTTCTTCAGTTCTAGGGTCAAATTGTGGTGAGTCCCAGATTTAATCCCTGTGGGGGTATCCCCCCAAGAGGGACAAAAGGACCCCCTAATGATTCTCTACCTAATCACACATGAGCCAAGGTGTGAAGACGTGGGGGTCACAATCAGCCAAGGTTTCAGGTGAGCTCAACTTTACCATGAGGATCCTCAGTGTGGATCATGTCGGGATGATTTATGATTTGGGACAAATTATGGTAATAATAGTGAGTTAATGATTGGAGAAAACCTGCTCATGATACTTGTCTGTTGTGCTGAATACTTTATTGCTCTCATGATCTATAGTTGGTTGTAAATAAGACGTTTGATTTAACGGATTTGTTTTGCAGGATACAGGCTCCAGGTGGAGCTGGGAGTTAAACAGGCTTAACATGTAATTGCTGACTAATGTTTTTACACAAGGTTACAGGTTGGCGAGAGATTGTTTTAGAGAGAAAATGTGCAACATTCTTGTACATGTCTCAGTGGGGAGTTGAAACATGGAGGAAGCCATGTGCAAGAGGAGGGTCATTTTTAATTTGTAGGTGTCATGAGGTGCCATGACGAGAAGTGAGTAAGGAAGGGCGCCTACAGGATGGAAGCGGAGGCCAGGATAGAGGCTTGAGGAGGATCAGTGATTGTGTTAAGGAACAGCAGACATAGCACAGAGAGCTATGATACTGAGCGTCCAGGACATTGAGAGGAGACTTCCCACAGCAAAGTTTGAAATAAAATGAGAGATTCATCGTTGACATTGAGGAAGACAAACTAAGGTGTACGACGTGCTCTGCCTTAAATCTTCAGCAGCGTTGGAACATGAGAACCTGAGGGATGAAGGGAGCGTACCAAGCTCCAAAAGTGACGGCTCGTACCACAACAGCAGTCCAGTTGAAGGGGACAGGCGGGACCTGGTTCCATTGGTCTCAGTGTGACAAGCTCATCTCCAAATGACAAAGGTGGCAAGAAAGGAAAAGAGGCAGAATAAACCCTCTGACCCGTGCAACGACTAACCAGTAGTCGACCTGGGAAGTTGAAGTAAGAAGAGGAGGATCGCAGAACCTCACTTCACTCAAAGAGGAGGTGGCTGAGTGGCCCGAGGAGTGAGACAATAAGAGGAGTGTTGGCCTTTTTCAAAAGCCAAAGAGGAGGAGTGTCGGGATGAGAATATTATTTTACTGTTACTATTCATAACCATTATTACTACTGTTGCATCACTTATGATTTATCATTATCATTTCATCAGAGCATTTATTGAAACTGTTGATGTTACATTAAAGTCTGTATTTCAGGTGTGAGCTGAATTACATAATAATCTTTCATTGCAGGTGCAACTGTAATCATGTTATACACATGTTGCATTTTTGTGCTAATTAAAGAGTTGAAGCTTGGCCAAGTTAATTAATGGTCTGAAGCTTCGTCCGACGCGATGTTCGACCGATCTATTGAGTAAAGTGACCCATAGCTATTGAAAGGATTGCATACGTGCTTACAATTCACCACATATTATATAGAAATAGAATAAAGGCCTTTGTGCCCTCATGTTGTATTGGAGTCTGCCTGGTAACACATGACTCAAACGGAGTCAGGAAGTATGCTTCTGAAATGTCTTTGTTTGTCGAGTAAGGTCATACACTGAGGTCAAGATACACACAGGGTGCCTGCGCACACACATATGTAGTATGTTTTGCTCGAAACGGTAAGTTGTTTTACCTGCATACGTGACAGTTTAGTTCCACAGATAAGTGAAGTGCAGTAAATTAAATAACAGGAAGCATCTGGCGGTGCTGGAGGAACAAAGGAAGGAACTGTTCTTTTTTAGAATATGTCCTAGGTCCAAGAATTACTGGAACTTATGCATGTTGATTATCTTCTTGTGACGCACTATTTTTCGTATATATATGACACCCCATTTATTGTTCTGGGAAAATTGATGCTGTTTGAGTGATCGTGCTCGGCTTCCCACATATATATGTGCTTAAATAAAATCATTGTTTGAAGCACAATGGACCTCCAGTCGTCTGTCTCATACCTCAAATCAAGAATCAGGACAATCAGTATAATATCCACCTTATGTCTGCAATTTAGTGTTAGCACAACTTTTACATCATATTCATCTCAGCAAATTGGTGACTGACCCCAGAGTTTCAAGTCCACATCCTGGACTCTCCAGAAAACCACACAGCTGCTTCACTCCTGGATCCAACAGCTTGCTGTTCTTACTCAGGTCCAACTCTCTCAGATGGGAGGGGTTGGACTTCAGCGATGCTGCCAGATAATCACAGCTGACCTCTGGCAAATCACACACCTTCAATCTGTATAAAGAGTGAAAGATGTAAATTCATTAGACAAAGTGTGAGCTTGAAACAATTCAGAGTTTCATGATCTGTTCAGAGCTGAAGAAGGTTCAGAATGTAGAAGTTTAGAAAATGGAAACTCCAAACAGCTGAAGCCAACAGGAAGCAGATTCAAACAAAAACAAGTTTTAAAAAATTAGTTTTTCACATTAAAGTTGTACATTTATCATAAAAACATGAAACAGACTTGAAAATCTGTGTTTTTCATTCAAGGAACTACGTAGCTTCACTTTTAAAGGTGAACAGTGAAAGAAATTCACATATTTGAAATCCACCAACACCTTTTTCCAGTCACATTATTAAAGCAGACAAACTACAAGCTCACTTTCATTCCAACACAGAAGGAAAATGAGCTTCTGACCTGGACTGACAACACTGGTCTCTATGTGCAGGTGGCTGTGAGACCAGTGCTCAGGGAGCGTCTACAAGGTGCAACACTGAAAGAACATCACACACAAATTTGCTCCCAGCACTTTTGCACAAACGTCTACTGTCATTATTTTCACCAAACTCTGTGGCTCCTTTATTGCAGGGGTGTCAAGCTGAATTGCACAGGGGGCAAAAACTCATGGCACACTTTAGGTCGCGGGCCATACAAGATAAACATTTATTGAACACACTAAAACAATGTTTTTTAAACATAAATATTGTTAAAAGATTTTGAATTTTATTAATTTTCGACAGTAATAAATGTTTATGTTTAGCTTTATTTGAATTGCACAGAAATGCCTGTACATAGCGTGTCAGCAAATTCTTTAACTGGAACAAAGTGATCACATGAGGAAGTTGCTCAAGTTTAGACAACACCCACATGTATTGTTTTAACCCACTACAAGATCGTTAATCAACTTGTTCCTCCTTGTCTTGCAAGGCTGCATCCTGTGCAGCCTTGTATGCAATCACCAGATAAGAAGTTGTTTTTTCCTAACTTGTACTCCACCCATGAGTGTTACGTGAGTAGGACAGTATATAATAAAGTCTGAGCAGATGCCTGGCGCGCATTTCTGCACTGACTCTGTAGTTGACAGATCGTGCACAGAAATCGTCCATGTACATCAATTAACTCTGGGCCCGTGATTCTTTGCTTTCCTGAGGTTTTTCTCCTTACAAATATGAATAAAAACAGACAGGAATATTATTCCAGATTAAATAAACTTAAAAGAAATAACTTTAACTTTAAATATTTTGCTCTTCATAAAAATATATCCTCTCAAAATTATGCAAGTTAGAAATATGAACATGCTTCCAAAAACCCCAGAAAAAAATAAATGAAAGCAAACACAAGGTTGGAGCCGCATGTAGACGGAGCTGGGCGTTGCTTCAGGAATGGAACTAATAAACTGTGCGGGCCATTCAGAGTAGTACTTTGCCCTGAGTGTATCATTACACTGCCGCTCCATCTGAATCTGCACAGGTGCAGTTCAGCAAAGGGGGGGACAAAACGCTTGGACATTGCTAGCATGGGGCGTCTACAGAAACGCAAAGCAGGAGATGAAGCATTGCTGAATATGTTTCCAAACCAGTTTTAAAAAAATCTCAGTTTTCGGCGATTCGAAACGCAGTTTATGTGTGGACGAAACAGCTGCGTTTTCAAAAATACCCGTGTAGGTGTGGACGTAGCGTAAAAGAGTTAGTAGTTTATTTTATTACTACCTATCATTTATTGCAGATTACTTGTATTTGCTTAATTGTTTACTAAATGTTTGTGTCACGGTTCTGGGTCAGTTTCGACCCAGTATTTTGAGTTTTGATTGTTAGTTTATTTTTGAATGATTGTTGTGGTTTTGGGCGCTACGGGTATTATTCTTATAATGATGATTATTATTAGAATTCTATGTTTCTGTTTATTCATGTTTAAGGATTTTTTCTCGGTTGTATCTCACGTTTAGTTTAGTTCAGGTTCCATGTGTCATTCTCTGTCTGTCTGTCCCTCAGTGTCAGGTCTGCGTCTTGGTGTAGTGTTCTCGTTTCCTGTTTTATTGTGAAGGTCTGCGTCTCATGTGAGTGTGTTTAGTTTTACCTCTGTCTCGTCTTGTTGATTATTCCCAGCTGTGTCCCCCACCTGTGTATAATTCCCCTGTGTTTCTCTGCGTGTATTTAAGTCGTGTCCTCTGTCATTGTAGTTGCTGGTCCGTCTGTGTATCCACCGTGCGCCTTCTGTGTGTTTTCCCTGCCGTCACCATCTTGTACCGTCGTCCACCTTGCTTTCTGTTTGAGTTCCGGTTCGTATTCAGTGGTTTAGTTGTCTCCAGTATAGTTTAGTGTGATCTGTTTCCGTTTTTCCACTGGCGCATTGTGTTAAATAAACCACCTTCACTCCTCCACTACTGCCTGCGATCCTCATTTATTATTTTTATACGGCTCATCTCACTCGCCGTGACAGTTTGAGGTGCGCAATGGAGCAAAATATGGGTGTTTGTGGTTGGAGGATGTGTATGTGCGTGTGCGTGCGCGCGTGCACGTGCGAGAAAGGGGGGGGGGGCGCGAACATTTTTCTTGTAAACAAAGGGGGGCCTAGTAAAAAAAGTTTGGAAACCACTGGATTAGCTGAAGACTTTGCTGGGTGATTTGAGGACTTCCTGATAATAATGAATTACAGTAGTCCAGCCTAAAAGTAATAAATGCATGAACTAGTTTTTCAGCATCGCTCTGAGACAGGATATTTCTAACTTCAGAGACATTGTGCAAATGGAAGAAAGCAGTCCTACATATTTGTTTAATTTATGCACAGAAGGACATGTCCTGGTCAAAAATGACTCCAAGGTTCTGGGTCAGACTGCTGAATATGACTGAGCAGCTCTCTGATGGAGCCTTAAACGCACCACACTAAGTTACTACCACACATCCACTATGATTGGTGGAGTCAACTTTCCCACAATCATCACTTCCTGTGGGTTTTACTCAATAATAATTCATTCTTAATAGACAGTTTTACTTTGTAGGTTTTCTTCTTCCTGTGTTCTTCAGCTCTTTGTATCTGCTAACGTTCTCATTATACTTTCTTTTTAGTTGATTTCATTCACCATGTTTGAATTTGAACTCTTCCAGTGGCTTTTAACCGATTCCCACACTTCACCTTCTGATTTCTGCTGAACTCTTAACCGTAGCATGTTTTTAATGTCACTGTTGAATCCATTCAGCAGATCCAGATCAGTCAGAAATGTGATCTTTCATGTCCAGTCAGCTTTGAGGTGGCTGGAGCCACACATGATAGAGGCTTTCAGCAGCATGTGATCAGAGTAATCAGTGGTTTCCATGGTTACTGTGCTCCAATAAAAATGACATCCTGTTCATTGTGATCATGTCTTCATCAGTCGGTACCAACACTCAGTGAAGATACAGAATTCTTCTCAGTGTTTTACTTCCTGTTGGATACAATGCTGCATACTGAAAATTGCTTCATGTACAAACACACAGTCACTCGCACAGCTTCAGGTTTTAGATACCAGCTTAGCCCAAAAGGAACCATATGTGTAAGTTCAATAACAAACATCTGTCGACTTCCTGGGTGTTTTGTGGCTAATGTTGACATCACTTCCTCTTTGTCATATTGCTGAAATCACTGGTCTAACTATCCAACTATCTTCTGCAGCCTTCTTCAGGCCAATCAGCCTCCACTGCGCATACTTTAAATCTCACGGCTCATCTGTCTTTCTCCCTGCATACTCTTTCTTCCAACCCTTCTCCTCCACGTCTCTACCTTTCCCACGCTACTGTGAGAATATTACACTTACTTATGCTACATTATACCTTTAATCAAAGAATTGTTGAATTATTATGTGGCTATAGGCCACATTATACCTCTGATTAAAAACTGTGAAATCAATTTTGAATTTAGAAGAATGTGAAAATTATTAGATTTATTACACTGATTCACATTACATTGTACTGCTGATTTGCTGTGAATGAATTACACTGTTTTATGGTACTTTATACTGCTGATTTAAAAAGTAATACTATTTGCAAAGAATTATGGCCTCGCTTTTCTGATTAGAAAAAGCATAGAACATGCTGCGCTGGAGATTTTCCCCCACCTTAGACAGAAGGAGAATAACAGGAAGCCAAGGTCGTAACTTAGGCTCACTGAGAGATAGAAAGAATGTGAATGTTTAATTTTTATGATTTTGAAGGGGAGCCAAGGCTATAAGAGTTTGAGTAACGGTCCAACATTTTGAGATCTGTCGGAACACTCCTGTGCACAAGGCTCCATCCAAGCCTCCATCTTCATCTCCATCACCAGTGTCTAGACTTCAAGGGTCCTGCCTACCTTCTCTCACAGCTGAAATCCATTCAGCCGGATATAACTGGGATGGTTTGAAAGTTCCTTTGAGACAGGGACTCTGGTCGGAGAGCAGCCAGAGAGTTAGTTACAGATCTACTTTAATGAGTCCTAATTGGGTGAACCAGAGGTAAGTATCATGGCAAATAACATACCAGCTGAAGGTAGTAGACAGTGACCCCACAATTACCCGGAGACAGAAACAAACTGGGATCCAATCATCACTTTCACATTAGTTGGCTCCTTATCTCCACTTTCTAATGAGCCACACAAACTTCAGCAGAGACACAAACACTGACTGTGGCACAGTGTTGAAGGGGTTAGCAGTGTGGCCTCCAAGCAGAGGGTCCTGGGTTTGAGTCCAGCTGACTGACATTCTGTATCATTTCCTTATTCATAAAGTCAAGACTTCATCTGCAGACATTTACATTTATACAAAAACTAAAATCATAGTTTAATATTAGTGAGCATTACCCAGCATGCCATTAAGCATTCATGTCAGTTTGTAAATGTGAAGTAATTCCTACTCTAAACTTTTTCTGTTTAACAGATTGCTGTGGACCATGACCTTTGACGTGCTAAAGACAGTCAGCTGTGGATTATTCATTGTTGTGTCTGATACTTAGAACTATTAGGAAGAACGGTATACAATTAATCAGGGACCCCTCTCTCTGAATTAGAAAAGGTCGGCAGGCTGGTCTGCATCCTGTGGAGGGCCACGGGCCGTAGGTTGAGTATCACTGCTTAATATGTGAACATTGTTCCTCTACAGTCAGTGGACTAAAGCAGAGAAGAAGAAAACCGATTTTACCATGAAGATCCTCAGTGTGGATCACTGTAATATCAGCCATGTGTCTGCAATTTAGTGTCAGGACAACTTTCACATCATATTCATCTCAGCACAACTAAAA
>NW_006272380.1:44134-54978 GCF_000239395.1 Neolamprologus brichardi
TCGTAGCTTAGGCGCTGTGTGAGAAAGAATGTGAATGTTTAGCCTTTTATGATTAGGTGGGGGCCACTAGAGGCTATAAGAGTTTGATCAAGGCTCCACCATTTTGAGATCTGATGCTGTCTGCTGTATGGTGTCCATCTCCCACGCGTGTGTTCATTAAATCATCGTTTGACTTGACCCGGCCGGACCAGTGTGGTTATTTTTGGTTTTCCTCTTGTATCCATCCCCAATATTTGAATCCGTAACAAACTCCACAAAATATAAAAATCACAAAGAACAAAAAATTCTGGGTCAGGAGACCCAGGACCCTGACAAAGATCCTCAGTGTGGATCAGTATAATATCAGCCTTCTTTCAATCATATTCATCTCAGCACAACTAAAACATGGTGACTGACCTCAGAGTTTCAAGTCGACATCTTGGACTCTCCAGAAAACCACACAGATACTTCACTCCTGAATCCTGCAGCTTACACTTAGTGGAGGACCTATAGACATTCAGGGTTAGCTCTCTCAGGTGGGAGGGGTTGGACTTCAGAGCTGCTGCCAGATAATCACAGCTGATCTCTGATACATCACAGTTCACCAATCTGTAAAAGGAATGAAAGATGTAAGTTTATTAGACAAAATGTGTGCTTGAAATTATTCATCATCAATCATTGAGTATTTCATACTCTGTTCAGAGCTGAAAAAGGTTGAGAATGTAGAAATTTTGCAATGGAAACTCCAAACAGCTGAAGCCAACAGGAAGCAGGTTCAAACAAACACAACAAGAGAAAAAGAAATTCACAGTCATATATTTACCAGCCGATTATATAGTGATCTGGGGAGATTGTTCCAATCTGAGGCCATACCATGTGAACTTCGTGGACCACAGTGTCTTCACAGGTTACACGACTTGAATCAGCTTGAGTAGCAGTATACTGCTGAGTTTGTTCCTTTCTAACCAAAGCTATGGGACTGAGTTCTGTTGGGCTCATTCCACCTTTGTCCAGATATAAACCGCTCAGCCTGTTCTCACTCCTGAAGGGTATAATACCAATGTTTTGTCACGTTCCACGGCGTTCCTGAGGAACTTGAAAGGTGACCTTCCTCGTTCTTATGGTATGCGCCAGATTATGGATGAAATCCAGCAGAATGGTCCCGTGGTGGTAGACATTCCAGCCATGTATTCCAGCCACAAACCTCACCTTATCCTTAACCCTGACCTTTTTCCCAACCTTATTTCTAACCTTAACCAGCACTTTAATTATGTGAAATATTGTTTCCCAGAGCAATTTTAAGAAAAAGAACAGACATGTGTAGGTTGAGTCCAAACGGTTCTCGTGTTTTCCCATTTTTCCGATCTTATCATTAGGAACGTGTTGGGTACCCAAAAGTGTAAAATGTTGATGATTTGTTACCTACCGTAAAATATTACGCTTAGGGAGTGAGAACGTGTTGAAACTGCTACACACTGTAAAATCCAATTAGTTCATAGAACTCAAAAAACTATGTAAACTCGTTGCCTCAAAAAAATTTAGTAACATTTTACTTAAGATAATTAAGTTAGGGCAACTTATTCATTGCAAGTTTTGCAGTATTAAGAATAACTTGATATTTCTGACTGTACAATACTAATTGTTTACCTACAGACAAAAAATTCAAGTTCAACTAAATTAAAAACAATTTGTGGTACCATGAATATGATTAAAAATAATTAACAACACTTTTTGTAATGATGTTAAAATCAGCCCAACTTTTATTTTCAAACACAACAAAGTATAACAGCCAACATACTGGACACTGTTCTACTGAACAACAAACAATTATATTGCCATCACTGTTATATTCTTACAATGAAACATAGTCTCAGATTTAATTATTCTGAAAAGTTTAGGCCTACACTGAAAAAAAGGCCATGTTGGATTTACTTGATTCAATAGTGGACATTGGTTGCACACAAATGGTTTGCTTTGGCAGAAACTTAAACAATTGAGTTAAATCAACACAACTTTTTCATATTCAGTAAACCTGTGCATTTTGTGTTCATAAAACACGATTGAAACATGTTTAGATGAAGTATGTTGAGCTCTTGGAATATTTTAATCCTTCACAATTTTGTCATTTTATTTCAACACTATTCAATAACTTTTACCCCAGTACTACTTGGTCACTTAAATACTACATGTTGTCTTCATATTACATAATGTTCAACAAAGTCTAGAGTCTGGTTACCATAAAGATTGAATGGATCTACAATAGCTACCATCCTCCTAACCTTATTCTGGTGCAGGAGGGCTGGGAAATAACCCTGAAGTGATAGGTTACAAGGCAGGACAACTCACAAGTCTATCACAAACCACCATTTGCACTTACATTCACAGGTAATTTAGAATCACCAATTAACCTAACTCTAACAACTGCTTGACTTTTAACTGTGGGAAGAAACCAGAATACCCACAGAGAACCCAGTGCAAACTAGCCAGATTGTGGATTTGAACCCAGGACCTTCTTAACGTGAAGCAACAGCACTAACCACCATGCCACCAATCCAGACTTAACAAAAGCAGAAAAGCTATGATTTCAAAGCTTGATGCAGAATTCTTTTGTACATTTTTGTCCTTGACAGGTTAAACCACAATAAATAGCAATAGCATGCATGTGGTGTGTGTCGTTGTCTGCCTCTTATAACTCCAGTGATTTTCCTGCAGTTTGACATCGCGTGCGATCTTGTGAATTTCATGAGTTCAGCAACTAACCACTCTTACTAGATTGTATCATGTCATCTCAACAAGAACAAATCCAAAGCGTGCGAGACTGAAATCCCGTGCGGTGTCGCAGTAAGTTATTGACTTACTTCACTCGAACATGATATGAACAATTTAATCTAGCCTCTCTGCATATCATGTAGTTTCTACACTATATAGTTACACTTAACTTTAAAGCATGAGGGACTTATGTTAAATACACGCAAGATGCTTAGGTAAATCCAAGAGTTGGCCAATCCCTTTTTTTCAGTGTACCACAACTTTGTTTTGTACTTACATTACTTATATAACCGAAATAAAATACATTTATTGTTCTGTCACAAATGCAGTCTCTGATTTAAACAACAAGTTTTTCATTCCAACACAGGAGCTGGAACGTTGTAATATTTTAAGGATGGCTTGTTTCTAGTCCAGGCATTACTGCCTGAATGACTATCACGGTACGAGGTGATCCAAATTTAAGTGCAGAAGAAAGTCTTTAACTTCCCTTAAGTACAGTGGCAGTGGATGTAGGTTGGAGATGCAATGAGCGTGAACCTGCAGGTGACCATCTTCACTGACGAAACCATCTGTGACGGAGGACTCATCGCTCCTGGTGTCCTGCAAGCAAACAATCATATTTTTTGGAACACAAATTTAATTGCTTTATTAAAACAATTTTTCTGCATTTGGTATAGAACAGACTCCAATTTAGACAATCTCAGGCCCCCTCCCCACCAGAGAGGTGACATTCAATGTCCAACTTGTCAGTCTAGATAGCCCTGACCACCACCCAACATATAATAATGTCATGAAAGCATCATTTTAAAAACGGCTATGCAAACATGGCCAATAACTTTCATTCTAATGACATGCAAAATGATTTGGGCACAAAACAAATTTTGCTGTTAGAAAACTTGCAGACTTCACTATATACAGTGTAGACCCTCTAAACTAAGTTTGGGGGATGTGATCTTTCAAGAAATGCAGACCAAACTGTTGTTGTTTGTTTACACAGCATGTCTTGTAGAATTAACTGGAGTCAACAGCAAAAGCATAGTGCAGTCATATCTCAAGTCTAATAACAGAAGACAGGAAAAGATCAGTAAAGAAACAACTTCCCCAAACCAAAGCACAAATAAAACAATAAGTAAAACAGACTGATCTAAATTATGATTAAAGTTCAGCCTGATTAATATAAATGTCACTGACAATTGCTAATATATTGGAAAACCAAAAGAGTTTATGTCTTTCTGTCCAACAGCAGGAGTGCTGGTCCCGAGCCTCAAAGACAGTAAGAAGCAAGCAGAGGGAGAAAAAACAGAACATTTTTTAGAAGCTGATTTGATCCTTAATGACTGTGCAGTCATAATAACTTACAACACAGAGGGTCAATGTAGACCCCATACAACCAAATTAGACTAACAAATATAGTATTAACCCTTTAAAGCCGGTCGAAGCGGGCACGCTGCGTTTTGCGTAACTATTTTTAAATCCCCGTAGTACTGCAACCACGTAAGCTAGCACAATTTTTTTTTTTGCATATGAAACCGGAGGAGTTGTACTTACATCTTATGCCATCAGCTTGTCCTAGGTCACAATTTTCTTCCACATGCAGCTTTGCAAAAACTGCATAAAAAGCACTTGCAGCAACAAAAACGTAATACCCTGGAAACACACTTTGCCGATCCGATCAGCTGTTTGTAACACTTCCTACGTCCATCAGCGCGAACAATCGCATGTCCACCATGACCTGCCAACACCGGAAGTGACATAATTTTGCAGAAATTTAATTTTTTACCATCAGGGCCTTATGAGCCTATACTGGTGTTTTTAAAAGTTATGTTTGACTTCATGATTTTCTGTGTCGTTTCTGGGATGCTTAGGACTCAAATTGCACTGCTGGAAATAGTTTATTTTGATGCATATGCTGTTTTTTTGCAAATTTGTATTATTGTGCTGCCCTCACTACATGTGAACCATGTGAAGCTAGACAGCCAGCAAACAAAATAGACGAGATCTCCACACAAGGCTTGCTTTTCTTGATTTTAATGAAGATCTTTTTAAGCCTTATCCTCTCTCAAGGCCTCTCTTTGCTATTTCTTATTTGTAACTGAAATATACAGAAAGTGAAAATAGGTTGCTAGCTAATACACATCTTAATGATTAGCCTAGCTTAACACGTGCGTTACATTAGCATCACAGTTCACTCCATGTAAACACTTATAAAAGTTGTTTCTGAACACATTAATACTCACAAAGACGAACGTTTCCCAAGGTACAAGCGTGTAGGGCACTTTAAGCGTGTACATGAGCTTATTCACAGTTTTAATACTGCCGAAGCACTTAGGGTTAGGTTTAGGGTTACCAGCATTACTGGAGAAAATACGTCAAAGATAGATTAATGATCAAAGCGCTCCCTTGCCTCCATTTCCGCACATACAATACAAAGATCGCTTGCGATAACGATGTCTCACTCTGAGCAAATTTCGAACCCACACATTTTAATTATTTTTAGCATGAATCACTTATAATATTTCTTAACTTTGAACTTATTTATTACCTTGCTTGCGTAACTTAATCAGATTATGCACTAACTACTGACTTTTGACCAAAAGGCATAACAATTATAACATTTATTTTCGTTTTTCCTGCAGTATATAAAAATTGGTGTATTTCAAAAATAAAACTATGAAGACACTAAAAATACATTTCCTGCGGTGGGAAACTATTTTCTGCAACTTTTTTGTATTTACAGCTTTGAGGGATAAGCCTCTTAAATTTCTCTAACTAGAAATATAAGTTAAAAAAACAAAAACAATTTTCCATTTTTTTGTAGTTTATTGCACTTTTTTGCAATTTATGTAATTACTATACACTTAATGCATACATATTATTAAAATTTGGCCTATAATTGTTGTATATCAACTTGAAATGCTCCCAAAAAATGGCACTAAAGCATGTAAAAATACAATATAAGCTCTGGCGGACTTGGTTCTATGGTAGGTCTTAAAGGGTTAAAAACAGCATCTACTACTGTGTCTGAATGTGTAGCATTGGCACTGTCAGTTTAGGCCTAAAGAGATATGTGTTTAAAAAAAGACCACCTAATTTAAATATAATCATTACATGCTTGTTAAAAGCTAACTTCCAATATATAAAGTTTCTTATAAGCAAAATGACCAAATCTAACATATGGCAGGGTTTATATGTAACATAATGTTTCTTATGATTCAACTGTGTAATTTAACACTGCCTCACAGGAAAACAGTGAGGCAGCGATTCAGATCTGACATCAGCCGTGCACACTGGGAAAAACGAACAGGAGACCCTGAACTGACGAGACAAGCTGTTTCTTTAGAACAGGGGTAGGCAACCTTTCTGATGGCGAGTGACATTTCAAATTTCCTCAGAAGTCAGTGTGCCATATGATTGTATTAGCAATAAATTTAATAACGCTCTATATGAGTAGTTACACACTATATAGAACAACTTTATAGAATTATATTTGTTCGCTGATGTTGGCAGCTATCAGTGAATAGTTATCAGCTATTTTGAAACAAAAAAAAGACACTTTTTATCCATAAGAAGAACTCCATAACAGCAAATACAGAAAATACAAATGCTATTTATGGTCTCCTCACAACAATGATAAGAAAAATAAACTGGGCCAATATGGCATGTTTGTTAATACAGAGATACACATGTTAATGTGATCTCTGGTCTCCCACTCAGAGACACAGGTCTCCGAGTGTCCAGCATTCAGACGGCTACCCGAGGACACTCATGTGATAGAAAATCTGCTCACACAGGTATGTAGACCCAAATACTGTCAATAAGGCCTATGCAATGTTCTGAAGACAGTTAAACTTGTCAGGTAGTGATGTCCAGCAGGTGAAAATGCAAGATCCATGAACACGCGCATCTATGGATTCCAGCTGCTTCGATGTTATATGTATGATTTCTATACATTTTTTGTCAGATAAAAACTTTGGTTGTAAGCTTCAAATAATTATTTAATAAAAGCCAGAAATTTTAAATGAGAATAAGAAAGTATTTCTTTGTGCCCCCCTTTCCCTGTTAATGCCCTACCTGCCCCCCTGGCAAAACTTTGCTAGACCCGCTCCTGCACAGTTACCAGCTGTCAGCTACATAAAAAAAGGATCCTGGTGTTATTTTTCTCTCAAAAACAGCTCATAACTTCCCTTCAACTCATTCCTGTCACCTAAAAGGTAAACCTGTTTCTCCATCACCTGTTCTGGTGATTCAGTAAGGACATCTGCTGGTTTCATCTTCATGTCTCCCTCTCACCAGATATACAAACCATCATGACCAGCAGCTTTTACAGGGGTGGCTCCAGCAAACATCAGCTGATAATAGAAAGCAATATTAAATAAATTCTAACAACAGCTTAACAAGCTTAAACGTGCTGCTGTTGTTTAGCGCGACATCCGCTGGTTTCTTCTTTCTGGCGCAAAGTGGGCAATAAATAAACACGAGAGAAAAGCCGATCAGCTGATCATTGATCATTTCATGATGTAAGTAGCAACAGGAGAGAGAGGGGAGAGAATGAGAGGAGAAGAGGCAGCTGTGCAGCGTAATGACAGAATAAATCCAGCTTTGTGTCTTTTTTTCATTCTAGCGGAAGTACAGGACAAACTGTGTTCCTTTTCACCTTAATACGAAACGCGTGATATTTTCTCTGAATGAGGGATGATTCCATCTTTTTACAGGCAACTCCACTAACTAACCTTATGAATAAAATACAGTTCACTATGGTATCAGAAACATCAAAGCACCCACCCAGCTGTATAGAAACCATAGCCACCACCAAACAACTGAGTTATTTTTACACACCGACCAGCATCTGGCCAAACCACCACCCTTCATTGTTTATACCGTTACAAAGGGAAAAAAAAGTCACCGGGCCACCGAGCAAATGCCCGATGGCCAGTCCAGCATTGGTCGTGCCATCAGTTAACCCTTTGCGTGCCAACTGTGGTACGCGTGCCTAAGGTTGCCGACCCCTGCTTTAGAAGGACAAGCTATATTACTTGATTCTCAGTTATAAAGCCAACCTAGACGTTAACCATTTATCAGGCCACTTATCTGGATTATAGTTTTCACAACAAAACTTTTTTTTAAACACGTTTTAACAAAAAAAATTTAATATTAATATTAATGTTAATATTATTATTTACAATGTAATTAAACAGAAACACTGGTTAAATATAAAAGCACTTTGCTTATGTTCTTGCTTATGTTCTTAAAGAAAGGCTAGATTTGACATTAATAGATTCCACAGATGTTCAATGGGGTGGGTGGGTGTAGCTCAGGGTGATTAGTGGCAGAGCAGGTCAGCCGCTAATCAGAAGGTCGGTGGTTCGATCCCAGGCTGCCTCCTGGCTGCATACCAAATATCCTTGGGCAAGATACTAACCCCATATTTGCCTACTGGTGGTGGTCAGAGGGCCCGGTGGCGCTTGTGTCCGGCAGCCTCGCCTCTGTCAGTGCGCCCCAGGGCAGCTGTGGCTACATGTAGCTTGCCATCCCCAGTGTGTGAATGCGTGTGTGAATGGGTGAATGACTGAATGTAGTGTAAAGCGCTTTGGGGTCCTTAAGGACTAGAAAAGCGCTATACAAATGCAGGCCATTTACCATTTACCATTCAAAAGCTGCCACAAAGCATTAAAAAAATAGACGTCTCCGAAAATGTCGGAGCATTTTTGCAAATATGTGATGTCTTGATAAATCGAGCAGATACTTGAACTTTACACAGCTACATTCTCGCCTGAAAATTTCTTAAAAGTTTATTTTGTGACCCAGAGAATGTAATATTTAAAGGTTTTTTAGCTGCGCCTACAAGTACGCACAGGCTCCAACAACCGCAGCCGATAAATGCGATCCTTCTGGGGAAAAGGAGAGTCACCAAATAACCTTTTAAGATATTTTCAGGCGAGAATGTAGCTGTGCAATGCTCAAATATCTATTTAATTTAACAAAATATCGAATATTTGCAAAAGTGCTTCGACGTTTTCGGAGAGCTCTGTTATCCACCAGCACGATAGCTGACCGGGAGGACAAGGCTCAATAGAGCGGGCGAGCACAGCTAACTCCTGGCATGTCGTTTTTAACCCCCCTGCGGTCTTTTGCTACTTAGGTTAAACATGATATATATAGTTAGTTAGGGCTATGGATTGAAAATACACCCCACACCCCACCCCTAACGGTTGCACCTCCCAAAAACTTTTGTCTAGGCTCTTATCTCATTTTTTTTTATTTCAAACAATCAACAGAAATTTTCACAGATATATTTTTATAAGGTTTTTAAGGCTGTAGTGTTAATTTTTAAGTAACATGAGCTTAGCGGCAGCAGCCACACTAGGCTAACACTAACTAGCTAGCAAGATTATAAACCTGGTGCTAAACTAAGAGAAGCCACAAAATCAGTTTGAATAAGAGTAAACATTTACTCACCAAGTCAGTGTATCAGGTAAAGATCCACAGCAATGACAATAATCTCTTGAGCTGAAGCTTCTCCAGGTTTGCTCAACATATTCCAGAAAAAATGCTGGCACCATGAACATGCGGACTGATCCGTGCAGGGAGGAGGACGGTAGTGATGTGGCATTTTCAAACCATATCGTTTCATCCATCCGCACTGAGAAGCAACATTTCCAGCTTACTTAGATTCTTAAGTAAAGAAAACTCAAATAAATTGAGTTGATCAGCATTTTTGCATAAAAAGTACTGATAAGTTACCTAAATTGAGTTCTAATAACAAATTGATAAAAAATTGTGTTTTGCCTACTTAATATTTTTAATTAAACACAATATTACATTTTTCAGTGCAGTCTGCTCATTTATTTGCCACCATCATAAGAGCTCTTTACCCTGTTATTCACTCTCATTGGTTCCTTGTGTGATTGTTTTTAGAATAACAGTCATTCTTATTGTTCTAAGAAGACAATCAGCTGTGACTAAATGTAGCTCCTACAGCAGTGATGGGTATAACTACTGAAGCAAATTCAGTATCAAAGCTCAGGAATCAGCAGCTCCAACCTCGTTTTCTTTGAACAACTATTTTTAGCTGCTGTGTTCTTGTGTTTCTGCAGACCTCAGATATCCTGCTGCTCTGGAGAACTGAAGCTGAAGCTGAAGCTGATCATGGAGACTAGTGATGTGTTGGTCGCAAATAATACAGCTCTTAGAGCCAACTCTGAGAAGTGAATGACGAGAGCCGGCTTTTTATTGGCAGCCGTGTTTATTTTCTTTCTCTCATCCTCTCTCTCTCTCTCGCTTTTTTCGCTTCATGACGCACGCGATTGGTCAATATGTGTTTGCGCTGAGCACAGGAGGAAGGGAGTAGTTACACTCACAGCAGCAGCAGCACAGAACAGAGCATGAGGGAGAGGGAGAAAGAGAGCTGGGGCAATAACAACAGACAACATCGACAGATGGTATAGTAAAGAAAATGAGTGACACCAAGAAATGAAGCAAAATCTGAAACCATTTAAATTTTATTGACAATATAAAGGCAGAGTGTAGAGTCTGCCAAAAAAATAATATCATAAAAATTTAATTTAAATAGTTAAAAGTTGAAAGTTGAGTCATAAATAGTTGGTTTTTGTGTTTAAACTAGATTTTTTACATTTTATGTGGAGTGAATAAATATAAGCATATTTATATAATGAACACATATAAATAAAGTACAAATTCTTGACATTAGTAATTTATTTTGTACATAATTTTACATTGTTGTTGATAATAAAAATTAAAGCACCAAAACAACCTGAAGAGCCGTTTGGGAACGAAAAGACCCAGTTTGCTAAAAAGAGCCGGAATTCCCATCACTAATAGAGAACCAGCAGGTCAGCTGATCTGTGGACAGCACCAGCATCAAGTGTGAGAGGTGAGCAGTCTTGGGGCGTCGGGGGATTCCCAGGAGCATCTTCTTTGGAGGGCTCAACCCGGGGTTCCGGTCATGGCCTATTAAGGGCTCTGTTGGCTCTTAGGTGACGGTTTCCTCGTGGCTGCGTGCAGCGGGGCTAGGGGAGGGTCTGTGCTGACGGACGTGGGTTACTGACCTGGTAGCCTGGCTGCCCCTGGGTGGGTCC
>NW_006272380.1:71695-88799 GCF_000239395.1 Neolamprologus brichardi
CTAATAATAATAATAATAATAATAATAAAAAGAAACGGAGCAGATACAATAGGGCCTTCGCACTCTCCGTGCTCGGGCTCTAATAATAATAATAATAAACAGAACAGATACAATAGGGCCTTCGCACTTTCAGTGCTCGGGCCCTAATAATAAACGGAGCAGATACAATAGGGCCTTCGCACTTTCAGTGATCGGGCCCTAATAATAAACGGAGCAGATACAATAGGGCCTTCGCACTTTTAGTGCTCGGGCCCTAATAATAAACGGAGCAGATACAATAGGGCCTTCGCACTTTTAGTGCTCAGGCCCTAATAGTAAGAAACGGAGCAGATACAATACGGCCTTCGCACTCTCAGTGCTCGGGCACTAAAGAAACGGAGGAGATACATCTTCGCACTCTCACTGCTCGGGCCCTAATGAAAGCAGCAGAAGTGGCTTTACAAATGAAAGAGGAAGAAGAGGAGAGGGAGGCAACACTGACCATCAATCCAGCTGAAAACATCACACTTCCATTAAAGTTGGTGAGAAAATGTTGAGCAGGATGAGCTGCTGGCTAATCTGGCGGCTGTAGCAGCAGCTCAAAATCACAGTGGATTTCCACTCATGAAAAAGCTCTGGCTGCTTCATTTCTCATTTCATATCAGAGATTTTAAAGCGCTAGTGACGCTGTACTGTGATCCTTCCCTTTACATGGTAAATGGCCTGTACTTGTATAGTGCTTTACACTACATTCAGTCATTCACCCATTCACACACACATTCACACACTTTCCATATTCCAATGAGGCCTCCATAATGATTCCAGCTATTCTGTACACACACTGTGTGCCTTGTATGTCTAATTATTGAAGGAGGAAAAGAAGCCGAGCGTTCAAATCCACCTGGCGAGGGTCCATCACACATTTGTGCCCAGGGTTCTGTAAGTTGAACATCAAGCCGTGGCCACATGGAGCCATCATGGATTTATTGTGAACAATAAAATAAGCAGTGATGTTTCCACATCTGAACATAATGACATTAAAATTATATGATTACATGAAACTGGCAGATCCTGTTTCAGGCTCCAGTCTACAGTCATGTCAGCCGTCATGTCCCACCTTCACTGGAGGCCATCTTTGGCTTTATTGTCAAACTCTGATTGGCTGGCCTGTAATCCCTGTTACCCATAATGCAACAGGCATCAGACACAGACAGAAAGGGTGTGAGGTTTTTTACAAAGTGAAAACTGTTCTCATGTTTATAATAATATTGAGACAAAGTGAGAGAAAAAGGAGCTTCATAGAAGGAATAAATGTGATGAATGAGTTGTTACATCTACACCTGGATCACAACACTCACAACACTCCAGCAGGCGCAGCCATTGGCCGTAAGCTGTGCCACACTTGGTAGCCGCATGAAATTATGGTGGTTTTTACTTTAGTGCAAACAACTCACATAAATTTCAAAGCTGTTCTACCAGTCCGACACTGGTCTCTCAATCTCCCGTTGGAGAGCCGTGAGCTTCTCCATGATGTTATCAATCTTACGCTCGAAGAGCAGATTCTGAGAACTCGCGACCGCTCTGAGCTTCTCCAACCAACTTCATTGTTAGATAATGCAACAAGTCGATGCTTCAGTGTGTTAAATTGTGTTACACAAAGATAAAAAAAAAAGTTTTCACATTGTTCAGGCAGAATCGAGCGTTGAAGAATGAATTCACACGTCAATAAAGATTTTTATCAGCACAAGCAGGACAATGAAAGCAGAAAATACCCAAAAATTGCCATTTCTCATTCTACAACTTCAACAGCTGCACGTCAATTATGATTCATACACAGACCCACAGTCTCTGATTGCTCTGAAATCTAACTGACAGTAACTGAATGACAGTCTCTGTGAGGTTAGGCAGTGAACTGCTCACGCTGCATTCACGTGCATCACAAACTATTGGAATTGGATACAACTTTCTGAAGCAGATTTCTTCTCAGCTGCTGTTTTGAACATTTCTCATTTGCTCATGAACTGTATTAAACTCTGTAAATGAACCGACGACTATTTCTACATTTGAAACTATGGATTCATTTTCCCATTCCTTGAAAATCATTCAGGTAATCCAAAATGCTGAATCAAGACTACTGACAGGGACTATAAAGAGCAAGCACATTTCCTATATTGGCTTCCCTTCATTGACTTCCTATTAAATCCAGAATTGAATTCAAAATCCTGCTCCTCATATTCAAGGTCTTAAATAATCAGGCCCCATCTTATCTGACTGACCTTATAGTATACCATATCACCCCATTAGAGCACTTCACTCTCACACTGTAGGCTTACTTGCTGTTCTCAGAGTATTTCAAAGTAGAATGGGAGGCAGAGCCTTCAGTTTTCAGGCCCCTCTTCTGTGTAATCAGCTTCCAGTTTGGATTCAGGAGAACAGACACTATCCCTACTTTTAAGATTAGGCTTCAAACTTTCCTTTTTGCTAAAGCATATAGTTAGGGCTGGACCAGGTGACCCTGAATCCTCCCTTAGTTATGCTGCAAAAGGTGTAGACTGCTGGGGGATTCCCATGATGCATTGAGTTTTTCCTTTTTAGTCACATTTCTCACTCACTATGTGTTAATAGACCTCTCTGCATTCAGTCATACTTGTCATTAATTTCTGTCTCTCTTCCACAGCATGTCTTTTATCCTGTCTTCTTTTCCTCACCTTAACCATTCACTGCAGATAGCCGCCCATCCCTGAGCCTGGTTCTGCCAGAGATTTCTTCCTGTTAAAACAGAGTTTTTCCTTACCACTGTAACCAACGTGCTTGCTCATAGGGGGTCATGCAATTGTTGGGGTTTTCTTGTAGTATTCGGGTTGGGGGCGAGTTCCTGCCCCAAATGGAGGAGTTTAAGTATCTCGGGGTTTTGTTTACAAGCGTTGGGAGAAGGAAGCCGGAGTTCGACACACGGATTGGTGCTGTGGGTGCTGTGGCTGCAGTGATGCGGACGCTGTACTGGTCTGTTGTGGTGGAGGGAGAGCTGAGTGTAAAAGCGAACCTCTCAATTTACTGGTCGGACTACATCCCTACCCTCACCTATGGTCACAAGCTATGGGTAGTGACCAAAAGAACGAGATCGCAGATACAAGCAGTAGAAGTGAGCTTTCTCCAAAGGGTGGCTGGCCTCTCCCTTAGAGATAGTGAGAAGTTCAGCCATCCAGGAGGGGTTAAGATTAGAGCTGCTGCTTGTCCACATCAAAAGGAGTCCGTTGAGGTGGTTCAGGCATTTGACAAGGATTCCTGAGACCATTCATGTGTGGATTTGCTTCTCATCCAAGGGAGTGAGCTCACTCACAATTTTGCCTAACAACACAGCCATGAATAAAGAATGGTACCAAAACACCCTCCAACAGCAACTTCTTCCAACAATCCAACAACAATTTGGTGAAGAACAATGTATTTTCCAGCACAATGGAGCACTGTGCCATAATGCAAAAGGTGATAACTGAGTGGCTCGGGGAACAAAACTTTGACATTTTGGGTCCATGGCCTGGAAACTCCCATTGAGAACTTGTGGTCAATCCTCAAGAGGTGGGTGGACAAACAAAAACCCACTAATTCTGACAAACTCCAAGAAGTGATTGTGACAGAATGGGTTGCTATAAGTAAGGATTTGACCCAGAAGTTGATTGAGAGCATGCCCAGTCGAATGGCAGAGGTCCTGAAAAAGAATGGCCAACACTGCAAATACTGACTCTTTGCATAACTCTCATGTAATTGTCAAAAAAAGGCCTTTGAAATGCATGAAGTGCTTGTCATTATGTTTCAGTACATCACAGAAACAACTGAAACAAAGATCTAAAAGCAGATTAGCTGCAAACGTGAAAACTAATATTTGTGTCATTCTCAAAACTTTTGGCCATGACTGTACAGCCTCATTAGTACTGACTTCATCTTGACTGACTGATGAAGCACAACATGAACCTGTGGAAGCTGAAAAACTGTCCTCTAAAACATCTACCCATCACCACTCCACTTCTGTCAGCGTTTAAATGAAACCTGCTCAAGTCTGTCACTTCTATTTGGAGCCAAAAGGAAAAACCGTTGTTCAGTTGTTTGGAAATACAAAACATTTCTGAAAGTTCTCAAACTTATTCACATTTGTCTTCAGACACATTCTGAACACTTATGAACTAAAGGAAGTTTCAAACTTCAACCAAAGATCTGAAATATAGAAAAACAAAAACAGCTGCAGTCAGTGAACTCACCTCAAAGTCTCCAGCCGACAGTTTGGACTCATCAGTCCAGCACACAGAAGCTTCATTCCTAAATCCTGAAGATCATTTACACTCATGTCCAGCTCTGTCAGATGGGAGGGGTTTGACTTCATAGCTGAGGCCACAACTTCACAGTGAGTCTCTGAGAGTCCACACTGAGTCAGTCTGTAATTAGAGAAAATATAAAATGTGTGTTTATAAAAGCAAAAAATCTTCATTATATACACAGACTGAATGTATATGAAGTCAAAACAGAGTGAAGTCATAATGTGATGAGCATCGGCTCTTCACATCTGTGCTTCAGCTCCTCTTACTGTGTTTGACATGACACAATGATTAAGTCTCCCTCAGACCTTGCCCCTCCCCTGATAGCCTCGCCCCCAGTCCCTCTGGATGGCCCTTCGGGCCCTCTCTGGGCAGGGCTGCATGTCCTATCAAGCATAGAGCGGACGCGACAGCTGCAGGCGGGCTGTGGACACAGTTAGCCCTCCCCCTTCTCATGCCTCAGGCAAAAATGGGGATGATGGCTGCAATGTCCCTCCCATGGCCCCACCTCTGTGTGGCCTGGGCCGGTGGAGGTTGATTATTTTGAGGTGGATTTTGAAAAATCTTCCATCCCCTCTGGCTGCCACTGGAATGGAGCCCGGGAAGCAGGACCCATGGTCTGGGTCCCCTGCTTCCGGGCCCCTCCTGCAGCATTCCTTCCCATGGCCCCACCTCTGTGAGGCCTGTGCTGGTCGAGGTTGATTATCAGGAGGCTGATGTTTAAGGGCTCGGCTCCGGTCAGGCGACCAGGATTGCCTGATGTTCAATTCAATTTTATTTATATAGCACCAAATCACAACAAAAGTCGCCTCAAGGCGCCTCATAGATACAGAGAAAAACCCAACAATCATATGACCCCCTATGAGCAAGCACTTTGGCGACAGTGGGAAGGAAAAAGTCCCTTTTAACAGGAAGAAACCTCTGGCAGAACCAGGCTAAGGGAGGGGCGGCCATCTGTTGAGACCGGTTGGGGTGAGAGAAGGACGACAGGATAAAAGACATGCTGTGGAAGAGAGACAGAGGTTAATGACAGATATGATGCAATGCAGAAAGGTCTATTAACACATAGTGAGTAAGAAAGGTGACTGGAAAGGAAAAACTCAATGCATCATGGGAATCCCCGGCAGCCTACGTCTATTGCAGCATAACTAAGGGTCACCTGGTCCAGCCCTAACTATATGCTTTAGCAAAAAGGAAAGTTTTAAGCCTAGTCTTGAAAGTAGAGATAGTGTCTGTCTCCTGAATCCAAACTGGAAGCTGGTTCCACAGAAGAGGGGCCTGAAAACTGAAGGCTCTGCCTCTCATTCTACTTTTAAATACTCTGGGAACAACAAGTAAGCCTGCAGTGCGAGAGCGAAGTGCTCTAATAGGGTGATATGGTACTACAAGGTCATTAAGATAAGATGGAGCCTGATTATTTAAGACCTTGTATGTGAGGAGCAGGATTTTGAATTCAATTCTGGATTTAACAGGAAGCCAATGAAGGGAAGCCAAAACTGGAGAAATATATTCCCTCTTTCTAGTCCCTGTCAGGACTCTTGCTGCAGCTTTTGGGATTAACTGAAGGCTTTTCAGCGAGTTTTTTGGACATCCTGATAATAATGAATTGCAGTAGTCCAGCCTGGAAGTAATAAATACATGAACTAGTTTTTCAGCGTCACTCTGAGACAGGACATTTCTAACTTTAGAGATGTTGCGCAAATGGAAGAACGCAGTCTTACATATTTGTTTAACATGTGCATTGAAGGACATGTCCTGGTCAATGTGACAGCTGGTATACCTCGCTATGCTGAGGGACCTGTACAGGAGAAAGCCGTGTTCAAGTGAGGCACGGAGGACTGTCCTACAGCCGCCTTCCTCCCTCCTGACATCCTTTGAGTTGGGCCTAGTGGCCAGCACTGCTCCAGGCTGTGTTCCCCTGGCATATTGCCTGTGCTTCACCGGTTTTTATGCCAGTAGGGCCATGTTGCGTATTCTCTTACGCACCGGTCTGACCTCACTGCGGTGAGTCACAGTTCTCCAGCCTAGTGTAGCCAGTTCTGTGTGGCTTGTTGCCTGCTTAAACACAGTGGTGTTGTTGAGCAGCTTATCTGCTTAGCAATTTAATTAAAAATTTTTAGATGCAGTTTTTTTTCATAGTATAATCTTCACGTGCTTCATCCGAAGCACAATTTCTGTGTACTCTCTACCTAATTTATGGTAAATGGCATTTACTACTCCCTAAGGACCCCAAAGCGCTTTACACATCCAGTCATCCACCCATTCACACACACATTCATACACTGGTGATGGCAAGCTACATTACAGCCACAGCCACCCTGGGGCGCAGTGACAGAGGTGAGGCTGCCAAACACTGGCGCCGGGGCTCGAACCGGCAACCTTCCGATTACAAGGCGAACTCCCAACTCTTGAGCCACGATCGCCACGATTTATAGCCAAGGTAAGTTCACTCACTGTGTCTTTACTGTTTCGCTAGCTTAGCTTAGCTCGTAGCTAACTTGCTAGCATCACCTGTCCCTCGTGCACTTTACTTCTCATTGTGTCAGATGTTTAGTTACTCCTCGGCCTTCTTTAGCAGTAATGACACTTGTAACAAATGTAACATATTTGCAGCTCTGGAGGCCAGGATTACTGAATTGGAGACTTGGCTTCGCACCCTTCATTCACCCGCAGCTAGCAGACCCCAAGCAGCTGGGGAAAGAGGGCGGCTGGGTGACGGTGAGGAGGAAGCATAGCCCCAGGTACACCACCAACCTGTTCATGTGTTGAACCGTTTTTACCCACTCGGCTCGGCTTCCCATGACTCGGTTCTCAGTCATGGGAAGCTAAAGACACCGGCAACCATAGTCAGATTGTAATTGTCTTCCAGAGGCCAGAGCAGGCGACACTGAGGGAAATTTAAAACTGCTGGCTAAGGGTAAACGTAAATTCAGTAAAAGTGCAATAAACTACAAAAAAATTGAAAATCTTTTTCTTTAACATATATTTCTAGTTGGAGAGGTTTATCCCTCACAACTTTAAATACAAAAAAAGTTGCACAAAATAATTTCCAACAACAGGAAATTTATTTGGAGTGTCTTCATATTTTTATTTTTGAGATATGCAAACTTTTATATACTGCAGGAAAAACGAAAATAAAAAACAGCATGTGCATCTAAATAAGCTATTTCCAGCAGTGCAATTTGAGTTCTAAGCATCCCAGAAACAATTCAGAAAAGCATAAAGTCAAACATTACTTTTAATTTTTACTTTTACATTACTTTTAGGCTTTTAAGGCAGCGAAGGTAAAAAAAAAAAAAAACTACATTTTTCGGTTTAGGGCAGGTAATGGCGGACATGCGATAATTCGCGCTGATATCTATTCCAACGTAGGAAGTGTTAAGAACAGCTGATCAGTTCGGCAAAGCGTGTTTCTGGAATATCATGGTTTTTTTGCTGCAGGTGCTTTTATGCCATTTTTGCAAAACTATATATGGAAGGAAACCGCGACCTAGGACAAGCTGATGGCTTTTAAACTCCTCTGGTTTCATATGAAAAAAAATTATTGCGCTAGCTTACATGGTTGCAGTTCTACAGGGGTTTAAAAATAGATAGGCAAAAAGGAGCATGCCCGCTCTGACCGGTTTTAAAAGGTTAATAATTAATTAACAAATTGATTTACCTTACCTTACTGAAACCTGGTTGCAGCAGGATGATTATGTTTGTTTAAATGAATTGACACCCCCGAGTCATTCTAACTATTAGAAACCTCGAAGCACAGGCCGGGGGTGGGGGGTGGCAGCAAGTTTTTCACACCAGCCTGTTAATCAACGAAAGACCATAAAGGACTTTTAACTCATTTGAAAGCCTGATGCTTAGCCTTGTCCACCCCAGCTGTAAAACTCAGAAACCGGTCATACTTGTTATCATATATCGTCCACCTGGGCCTTACACACAGGGGCGGATCTAGAGTAATTTTCTTAGGGTGGCATGAGGGTGGCAAAGAAATCAAATGGGGTGGCAAAATCGAAGCCCTTTTTTTCTTACACATATGCAGGTGGTTATATATGGTTAAAATAATCCAAATGCAGCAAGCATACACGTCATATAACTTAATTATTGTCTTTAGCCCACATAATTAAACACTTTAGTTACATAAAACATGTGAGTTTTGATGCTATGCACTGTACAGCGTGTATAATAAATAAATATGTAGCCCAATAAGTATAAAATCCAGAAAGCTACACAACATGGGGCGGTTCATTTACAAATCCAAGTCTAACTGTTTTTTGTCAGAAAACAGTCACATTGTTACAGCTTAAATTACACAAAATGTCAGAAATCTGCACTGTCATGAACAAAAATTTAAACCTATTTTTTTTTCATGATTTGTTGGATTAACCCACTGAGGTCTGAAATACAACCGGCCATTTTTGACTCCTTTTGAGTTTACGTTTGTATTTCACCCTCAAATTGTTTCATTTTTTCCCCCTTGCCTTGTTTGGTATCTTTTCAGCTCAACTGAATTTAGTTGTTTTCACTGACATACTGCATTAGTATTACTGATCTGAAATCACACAAATAACTTCAAATCCTAGTAGTATTTTTTTTACTGTAAGAAAAACCACACAGACATGTTGAGTAAATTGTTATAACTTCAAATGCAAATATAAATTGTACATTTTGTAAACATATAAAACTATTTATCTAAAAATGCAGCTAATACACCTGCCGTTTTTTTTTTCATTTTGTATAAGAATTTAAAAATATTACTAAAACTAAAATGAGAGAACAATCAGGTGTCGCAATAAGATGGCCCACAAATGATGTGTGCCAGTAAAAAATAAGTTTGTCCACCAAAAGACAGAGGAGAACAGCACAGGGATAAACCTGCAGGCCTGACAACAGGAGTTGTATCACTCCACTGGTTTTCTACTTAGTGACAGTGTTTACATTGCAAATGTGCCTTTGTGACACAAAATAAAACAACAACTACACAACACAAAAACTACACAACACAATACTAAGTATAACAATAATAACAACTAAGTATACACTCCACACTAAACGTCACAAATCTTCCACATCTAAAAACTCTCTCTCTCTCTCACTCGTTCACTCTGTCTTGCTGCCGTTACCGTCACCCCCAAAACTTTTCCCTCTTCCTAAACAACCAAATCTCACGTGTTGACTTTTATTTTTTTTAAATTGGGCAACATGGTACATTTTTCCACTGATAGGAAAGAGTTAGAGAGTTTCTTTACTGTTTTTGTGCTGTCCTTAGAAAACGCTTAAAACACACACACACACACAAAAACGTGACGACAGTATTTAGAAAAAAGCGTGGCTTATATATATTATCATAACTCTGGATTTACTGGCCTGTAATTAAAATTAAAAAACTTTGAAGTCTGAACTATCAATGTGGGCTGAAATAGAGACTCAGTGTGGCTGCAGCTCGTTGCTATGTCAGCTTACACTAGTCATGTTATTTGGAGGTGCAGCGTCCGACCACTGAGGGTTAATAACACTCACCTTCCTTCCATTTCCAGAATGTAACATCCAACCACCTGTGTAAAAAGTGAAATTGCCATGGGCTGTATCCCAATTCAGGGTCTGCAGCCTTAAAGTACGCAACCTTAACGGTCCACAAGGGCCGCGTACTCAAAGACCGCTAACGCCGGAAGTGCGAGGCTTGTAAAATGGGACGGTCTAGCCTCCGTCGCGCTGCCCAGGTTGCCTAGCAACCATGATACTAACAGCTGGAAACATTTCATACAGCTTTGTTTGACAGAAATGAAGGATAAAAGGTTTTGTTCATTTGTTTGTTTGTTTCTACATAAGCTTTGATCATTCTCTGTAAGATTAAGGTCAGCTATTGAACGGCGTTTATTTTAAAGTAAAAGCTGTAAAACCGAGTTAGTACAAACGTCACTAATGTCACATAACTTTGCCGACATGTGGCCAACAGTAATGTTTTAATGTTCTTCGTTATTAAACATTTGCACATAAATAATGACATAATATTCAGTACTTAAAGTTCACTCTTCGGGCGCCCCTCATCCGCCGTTTTTTTCGGCAAAATTATCCACACCCACCGCCGCGCTATGCATTCTGGGATATGTTGGGCCACGAAGTCTACACCGCCACATCCTTAAAATTCAGTGAAATGAAGGATGCATTTGAGGGCCGCATTTCGAGCAGCCTTTGAATTGGGACAGCCTTCATCGCGTCGCTGTGAAGTAATCGGCCTTAAAATGCGGCCTTTAAGGCTGCAGACCCTGAATTGGGATACAGCCATTGTGTTGTTCAAAATGTGCTCTGGCACAATCATAAGCATGCTTGCTACTGAAAACAAGAAAAAAGCCTGTCCGCTATGGGCTGAACCATTTGCTAATGGTGGAGGGGGGGGGACACACACACTATGCAATATATTCAGTTTTAGCATTTATATTCTGTCACGATCCTGGGTCTTATGACCCAGTGTTTTGAGTTTAGTTTATTTGGATGTTTATATGATTAAGCTCATGAGTTTTTCTAGTTCTTTGTTATTAGATTCCACTTGTGTCTTCCAACCCCTGTTAAGTCTCTCTTGCCCTTCATGTGTTTCATGTCTGTTATGTTGTCAAGTTCATGTAGTCATGTCTGCGTTTCATTGTGTTTCCTATTTTATTTTCTAAGAGGTTCTGTGTTTTGTTTTACTCTTTCCCTGTGGCGTTGTTATGTCCACGTTGTGTCTACTGTGCCTTTCTGTCCCATGTTTCAGCTCCCTATGTTCTGTCTTCTCAGTTGTTGTTAAGTTTGCATGTCTAGAGTTCAGTCAGTGTGTTTCCTGTTTTACTTTGAAGGTCCATGTCTCATGTAAGTGATTCTAGTTTTGCTTCCCTTGTCTCGTCCAGCCTGATTACTCCCAGCTGTGTTCTCCTTCTGTGTCTCATTCCCTCGTTATTCCTCTGTGTATTTAAGCCCTGTGTTTCTCTTTGTCAGTGACGTAGTCTCCCTCATGGCTGTGTTTCCCTGTGTGCTAGTTATCCATGTCCCAGTTTAGTTTAGTTTTCCATGCCATTCTGCAATAAAGCAGCTTTTTGAGTTTAATTTTGTTGTCGTGAGTTTTGCGTTTGTGTCCTTCTGGAGGCAGCAGTCTGCAGATGCCAGACTGGCCTGAACTGGTCATGTAGGATGCAGAACCGCAAGTGATAGGCCGCTCGAGGTCAGCCTGGAACCGCAAGGAAGACCACCAGGGAGTGTAGCACACCAAGCTGTCAAGAGCATCCCGCTGGTCGCATAGGCCTACGACATGCGGGCAATGCCAGACAGAGAGTCGGCGCTAAAAGCTGGAGAACTCTCACTTGCCACAGTGAGGTCTGACTGGCGTGTAAGCCGTCAAAGTGGGCACACAACCCACAGTAGCAGGTCAAGCTAGGGATGAAACCTGTCCATCCACAAAGCCGAAGCCGCCCCATGTTGTCAACAGACAGGGAGAGGGGCTGGCAGCCAAGCCTGCTGAAGCCACTTAGGTGGAACCCCACCGGCCGTGTAACCCTGCAAGAGGCGGGCAACACCAGACAGGAGCCGGCACCGCAGGCTGGGGAACACTCACACACTGGCTGAGGCATCAGACACAGCAAGGACCGACTAGCGAGCAAGCAGGCGAAGCGCAGCAAGACGCCAGGGGAACACAGGCGGCAGCTGCAGTGCAGCTGCAGCTTCAGCAGCAACAGCATAAGCAGCAGAGGTGGAGGCTTAGCAGCAATCAGAGCCGAGCCTCCTCGAACAATGACAGGAGCCCTGCTGGCCGTGTGAGCCGCACACTGCGGGCAACACGCCACACAGAACCGGCTACAGTAGGCTGCAGAAGTGTCACTCACCGCAGTGAGGTCAGACCGGCATGTAAGCCGGCGAATGCAGGCAACACCAGTAGAACACAGCCTACCAAGCCACTTGAGCACAGCAGCTGGCTATCGCCGCAACGGAAATCCGTGATATGTGGATGACGCTCCAGACAGGAAGTCGGAGCCCCTGCCTGGAGAAGCCAAGACACAACTGATCCCTGCCTGGCATGAGGCAGTTACACTGTCACTCGCCGTGACATACACAGTGCCAGGGAGAGAGAGCCTTTCACAGTAGCTCAGCCACTCAGTGGATGGCCGAGGTAGGACGAGGCCCAGGGCCTTTCCCATGAGGTGAGCAACCGACCCGCACCATCCACGACAGGGGAGGTGCTGGTGGTGCAGTGATCAGCAACCCAAGGTTCGTCACCAGGGAATAGCAGCCACTCTGTGCTGTCCATAGACAGGGGGCTAGCAAGAGTGGGCCCAAAGAGACACTGGCGGACAGTCGGGAAGCATCAGGTAACTGAGTGGGCACCTGCTTGCCATGTAACCCACGGTACAGGGCCAAAGCACACTAGACAGAGAGCCAGTGCTGCGTGCTGGAGAACACTCACTTGCTGGCTGATGTATCAGACACAGCGAGGTCCGAATGGCGTGTGAGCTGATGAACCGCGGAGCTGTCCACAAACGGGGGGACTAGCCTGCTGAAGGCCAAGCGGGTACTTAACCCAAAGGCCTGCCCCAAGCTGTCCACAGACAGGGGAGCAGCACTGCAAAACTTTCCTTTTTGGTAAATCATATAGTTAGGGCTCTATATAAATTAAAAAATTGAATTGAATTGAATTGAACACACCAGGGGAAGACAGCCTGGAGCTGCAGTGCAGCCACTGACGTGACTCACTGGGGGTGTCGGCTCACTGAGCGGGACCTGCCAGCCACATAGACTTGCAACATCTGGGCAAACTGTCAACCACTGGCCGTCAAACGGAGCGAGGTCCGACTGGTGAAAAACCCGGCAATATGAATGAAATATGCCAGGGGAACACAGCCTGCAGCAGTGCTGGCCACTAGGCCCAACACAAAGGATGTCGGGGGGAGGAGGGTGGCTGGAGGACAGCTGAGCCTAGGGTCCGAGTCCTCCCCGCCCTTAACTGAACACGCCTGTATAGGCCCCTCAGCACAGCGAGGTGGCTGCAGGGTAGACAGGCAAATCAACCAGGCAACCCTGGTCGTCTGACCGGAGCCAAGCATCATAAGCATCAACTTCCTGACAACCAACCTCCACCAGCCCAGGCCTCACACTGGCAGGGCCATGGGAGGGAATACTTGGGGAGGGGCCCGGAATCAGTCGACTCAGACATGGGTTCACTCATTCGGGCCCCACTCTAGTGGTAGCCAGAGGGGATGGAAGCTTCTTCAACATCCACCTCACGATAATCAACCTCCACTGGCCCAGGCCTCACAGAGGTGGGGCCATGGGAGGGAACGCTGCAGCTCTCACCCCCATTTTAGCCTGCTCCCTTTAGAGGCACAGGATTGGGGAGGGCTCACCATTTCCCCAGCCCGCCTGCAGCTGTAGTGTCAAGCTCCATCTCTATAGAGAGAGAGACAAAATGGCCACCAGTAGGGCAGCAGTTACTGTTTCACCACTGTAGGGCATGCCACCCTGCCCAGGCAGGGCCCGAAGTGGCATCCAGAGGGACTAGGGGCGGGGCTATTGGGGGAGGGGCCCTACAAGCCATGCACGGCAGCAATCAACTGTGGGCAGCGGACCATAACGCTGGGATGCAGGGCACTCAACTGCCTGCAACCAGACCAATCAGGCAGCAGCGGCACCTGAAAGGAGGCACTATGGCTGCATGATAGCATCAACCTCAAAGTCCACTCTACTAGAAGGGACCTCAGGCAGGGCTAGTTCCCACACCCTGCATGCTCTAATAAAGAGCGTAAGGGACCCATCTCGCCAAACATTGTGCCTGGGGACCAGCAGGGGGCAGCCAAGGGACAAGTGTGCAACACCGGAGGACAGGATGAAAGCTTCTTCAATATCCGCCACCTGATAGTAAACCTCCACCGACCTAGGCCTCACAGAGGTGGAGCCAAGGGAGGGATGCCATGGGAGGGCCCAGCAGTGAATCAGCAACAGGTGTGGGAGAGGACCCAGCCCATGGAGGATGCCGAAACACGCTCCTGACGGATGCTACATACAGCAAGGCAAAGCACTAGCACAGCTGGAGCTGTTTTGCAAAGAAGAATGGGCAAGGATTAAAGTCTCTAGATGTGAAAAGCTGGTAGAGATATACCCTAAAAGACTGAAAGCTGTAATTGCAGAAAAATGTGGTTCTACAAAGTATTGACTCAGGGGGCTGAATAATTACGAACACCCCACTTTTCAGTTATTTATTTGTAAAAAATGTTTGAAATCATGTATGATTTTCGTTCCACTTCTCACGTGTACACCACTTTCCAATAAAATTGATTCATGTTTGTGGCTGTAATGTGACAAAATGTGGAAAAGTTCAAGGGGGCCAAATAGTTTTGCAAGCCAGTGTATGTGAGGGGGCAACCACCCATCTCCCATGCTACAATGAGCAAACTGCTTGATAATTTTGTGAAACTGGTTCAGTGTTGGATTTGCCAAAATGTGGACGCAAGAAAACTGTCACTAATGAAGAAACGTCAGTGGCTGTCCTAGCTTCATTCAGCAAGAGTCCACAGCATAGCACTCGTCGCATGTCACTGGAGAGTGCCATGAGTCGAACATCCCTTCGGCGGATATTAGCTACTCACAAATGGCACCCTTACAAACTCCAGCTACTGCAGCATCTCAATGAGGATGACCCAGATGAGCGCACAGAATTTGCAGAATGGCCAAAACAAAAATTGGAACAGGACCCTCAGTTCACGCAGAAGATTTTGTTCAGTGATGAGGCAAACTTTTATGTGAATGGTGAAGTTAACAAACAAAACCACCGCTATTGGTCTGACACTAACCCACATTGGATGGATCCCTCCAAGACTGTTGGAACAAAAGTGATGGTTTGGTGTGGTATGTGGAGTACAATGATAGTGGGTCCATTCTTCATCAATGGAAACCTCAAGGCCACTGGATATTTGAAATTGCTACATGATGATGTGTTTCCCTCTTTATGCACTGAAGCTGGCACGTTCCCTGAGTTTTTCCAGCAAGATGGTGCACCACCACATTATGGGTGCCAGGTCCGAGCATTCCTAGATGAACAGTTTCCTGGAAAGTGGATTGGTCATCGTGGGCCAGTTGAATGGCCCCCAAGGTCTCCCGATCTGACCCCCTTAGACTTTTATCTTTGGGGTCATCTGAAGGCAATTGTCTATGGTGTGAAGATACGGGATGTGCAGCACCTGAAACTACGAATACTGGATGCCTGTGCTGGCATTTCTCCTGCAGTGCTGCTATCAGTGTGAAGAGTGGGAGAAGAGGGTTGCATTGACAATCGAACGTAATGGGCAGCACATTGAACACATTTTATAAGTGGTTAGAAACTTGTAAATAACTCATGAAAAAATAAGTTTCATGAACCAAACCAAATCAATAAGTTTAATGTGTCACATTGCCCTCTTATATTGAAAAAACAAAAGTTGTATCCAAGATGGTCGACTTCTAAATGGCCACCATGGTCACCACTCATCTTGAGGAGTTTGCCCCCTCACATATACTAATGTGCCATAAACAGGACTTTAATATCACCAACCATTCCCATTTTATTACAGTGTATCCATATAAATGGCCCATCCTGTAGATCAGGGGTGGGCAACTCCAGGCCTCAAGGGCAGGTGTCCTGCAGGTTTGAGATGTGTCTTTGATCCAACACATCTGATTCAAATGGCTAAATGACCTCCTCAACATGTCTTGAAGTTCTCCAGCGGCCTGGCAATGAACTAATCATGTGATGCAGGTATTCTGACCCAGGGTGAGATCTAAAACCTGTAGGACACCGGACCTCGAGGCCTGGAGACGCCCACCCCTGCTCTATATCTTGTTTTAACATATGGCATAGAAACTGAACATTTAACAGTGTTTCCTGAAAACACTCTCCTGTCTGATCATTTCTGATAACATTTACATTTAAAATAATTGATTAAACAGCAGTGGGGAGTAGACTTTGTCTTTGTGAAACCACTGTAACTAAGTTTAAGAATATATTCCACCCACTGTTATGTCCTGTACAAACATAGAGCAGAGCAGCTACCTGAACGCTACCCCAACAGAGGTCGATCATCTTGTTAATAATTTTACCTCCTCACTACGTACAAAACTGGATACTGTAGCTCCTGTGAAAACTAAGGCCTCAAATCAGAAGTACCTGACTCCATGGTATAATTCTCAAACACGTAGCCTAAAGCAGATAACTCTTAAGCTGGGTTGGAAATGGCGTGTCACAAATTTAGAAGATCATCGTTTAACCTGGAGAACTAGTTTGCTGCTTTATAAGAAAGCCCTCCGCAAAGCCAGAACATCATACTAGTCATCCCTGATTGAAGAAAATAAGAACACCCCAGGTTTCTCTTCAGCACTGTAGCCAGGCTGACAAAACATTAGTGCACTGTTGAGCCAACCATCCCTTTAACGTTAACTAGTAATGACTCCATGAACTTCTTCACAAATAAAATTTTAATCATTAGAGAAAACATTAGAAATAATCATCCCACAGATGTCTACAGCTACTTTCAGTACCATTGATATCCATTTCCTCTTTTTCTTCAATCAATCTTATTGAGTGAACTTCAATAATTGCTTCCTCCAAACCATCAACGTGCCTTTTTGACCCCATTCCTACAGAACTGCTCAAAGAAGTCCTGCCATTAGTTAATGCTTCAATCTTAAATATGGTCAATATATCTCTAGTAATCGGCTATGTACCACCGGCCTTCAAGCTGGCTGTAGTTACACTTCACTTAAAAAGCATCTCTAGACCCAGCTGTCTTAGCTAATTATAGGCCAATCTCCAACCTTCCTTTCATATCAAA
>NW_006272381.1:33807-47562 GCF_000239395.1 Neolamprologus brichardi
GTTGAAGTGTACCTCTGGTGCAAATTACTGACCTCTGTCATCATTTTAAGTGGGGGAACTTGCACAATCGGTGGCTGACTTTTTTGCCCCACTGTATGTTGCCTCGCCTCACAGGCTTATACCTTCCCTTCAAGGAGAGACATTTACGACTGTTTTTCACTGAGCTGTTGCCTCCCTTCTTCCACAGATGAGCAGGAGTGCCCCACTCTATCTATCTAACCCCCACACGCCTGAATGTCTCTGACTTACTGCAGCGGCCGCTGTGTGTTTCTGTGTAGAACACGTGATAGAGCATAAGACATGTTTGTGGAGCTAACCTAAGTGACAAAGTGATACAACTGTTACTAAAGTGATATGGTTAAAATATGTGATCAATACATAGAATAAAGAAATTTCCACCACATGACACAGAGAAACCTGTGTTTGCTTCCCCCAAACTGTCAGCAACAGAACAAACATGTTCAACTGTTGAAAAAGAAGCTCTTGCTGGTGTGTGTGCTGCAGAGCAAAGGAAAACATATTTGTAAGGCTGATGTTTCACTCTGCAGACAGACCACCAAGCTCTGACAATGCTGCTGAGCACCAAAGGGATTCATAGGGCGAGAATGAGTATCACCCGCTGGTCTGCTCTTATTTACCGCCCAGATTCTCTGAGTCATACAGCTGACTGTCTATCTCGTCTGCTTCTGCCTGTTTCTTCCCATCACACTTCGGATGCAGATCTTGAAATGGTAGCTCAAATTTCTGCTGCCACGTCGTCACCTCCAGTTGCTGATTTTCACTCTGCCTGTTCGACTTGACCTTAACTGTTTGCTTTGCGCTCACAAATACAAAGTGTTTTGTCTGCATCGCTTGCATCTTACTACAAAACCCATAATGAACTCTCAACTCTAAGTAATTATGTTCACAGATGCTCAAGACTCACTGCACCATGTTCAGTGAGACCTAAACTGATCGCACTAGAAAGTGAAAGTCACCAAAGGATTGTGAACACAAAGCAAAGATTAAGAGACTTCTACTGGTGGCATTGACTGACTACTACTCCAAATGGCCTCAGCTTATTCAACTCCTCTCGTCTGTCTTTAGTTGTCATGGCAACCCAGAAAACATTGTAACAGACAATGGTACACAGTTTACCTCTGAATTGTTCACCTCATTCCTCCATAATACAGAAATCTCTCACAGCAGAACATCTGTCTACTACACAGCTGCAAATGGAGCAATTGAACAGTTTCTTCGTGACCTCTGCACCTGCATCAGGACAGCAATCCAGCCGTCACAGCCATGGAAGGAGACTGTGATGAACTGGCTTCAAGTTTACTGTATAACACTGCATGCGACCACTTCCCTCTCCCTATGAACACCTTCATGGCAGAAAGATGGGTAATAAACTGGACATACTCCCTTTGCCTTCTACTGTAAGAAATATCAGCTGAAGAGGCAACATTACACTGATGCTAAGCGTCATGAATGGAAGCCTTCTTTTCTACCAGTAGAGTGAGGATGAGGAAACCACATCATTCTGTTAAAGGACCCCAGATTTACTCCTCCTGACCTGGTAGTTAACTTAAGTTTTTGAGTTGAATAAATGAAGCAAGTATGTGTGACAACAACCCACACTGTCTCTGTACATTTTCGATAAACAACACCCTGCAATAAAAGACAGTCTTCACCCTGATGAGAAAACACTGAATCTCAGAGTGACTGATGTCTGTAAAACTCTGAGGAGAGAGAATGTATGAAAGGCAGCAGGACAACATTCAAGGACGAGCACTCAGAGAGTGTGCTGAGCAGCTAGCACACGTCCTTACAGACATCTTTAACACCTCGCTGGAGCAGACTGTTGTTCCATCATGTTTCAAATCTTTCACCATCACATGTTTTGATGACACCTGCCCTTTGCATTCACTTAATTCCCTTAATAATGAAGTCCTTGTAGAGTCCCTTCCACATCAGTCTTCATACTGGCCAAACCGCTCCACAGAGCGATGTCCTCTGCTCGTTACCTGAGCTTTACAAGGACAGTTACGTATGAATGCTGTTTGTTGGTTGATCATCCCCCAGGAGGTGGTGAGAAAACAGACACCTTCCCCAGGTATCAGCACCCCCATGTGTATCAGGCTGCTGGTCTTCCTCACTGACAAAACTCACTCAGGCTACGTCCACACTAATGCTTTTTCGTTTGAAAAAGCATCTTTTTCTCCCCGTTTTGGCCTCCCATCCACACTGACACGGCGGGGACAATGGCGTCCCCAAGGAAAAACGCAGCATTTTTAAAACCCTCTCAAAACCTTCCTCCATCATCTCCACTTTATTCCCCCCCACCACCATTCTTCTGAGCGATGCTTTCACTGACCTTTGATTCCAGTGTAGGAAATGTTTGCATCAGCCTCTGAATGATTTCATCCAGCTCCGTCTCAGATTTGGACATCTGTCAGAAAGAAAGACAGATGTTGATGTTTCAGCACTTTGTTGATAAAGTGACAAAATTGTTGAAGCTTCACACTGTGAGCAACATGTTTAAACACACAAAAACTAAAATCACTTCATTTCTTAGACATTTTATTTAAATACGACTACTGCTGATTGCTGCTACTCTGTTCCAGCTTATGACCTTCAACCACACAAGTCTCATATACTCTAAAGTCTGAAAGCACATTTATTTTTGTTACTGTCTGTTTAAGGTTTGTAGAATAATAATGAACTTAAACAAAATCACAGCTTTAACAAGGATCCTGTATCTTTAATGAAATGAACCTGAGCAATATTCTCACTCTTGTCTTTGTCTCTTCACACACAGTTACAATTATACTATACTATACTATATTATATATATATATTATATACTATATTATATTATATCACAAAAAGAGTTGAATCAGCAAAATCATAATGTTTATAACTGAAAGACAAACCTCTGGATTTTTGTTCTCCAGCTGATTCTTCAGTTTCTCTGATGTTTGTTGGAGCTGATCGATGATTTCAGTATTCTTCTCTGACTGCAGCTGAAATGTTACATGAAGAAAGAACAGAAGGAAAAAAAGTTCATGCTTCAGACACAATAATGAAACACAACCAGAGTCACATTAAAGCTGTATGATGTAAATATAAGGGAGCTGGTGCAGCATGATGCTAACAACATTAAGTGTTGTGGGATGATGTCAACAATCTTGCAGTGGCAGGATGTCAAAGTTTTGTTTGGTTAATGACACAGAAACTGCTGCTGGACAAAACTGCAGGAATATAAGTGCACAGGTCTGTGATCATTGGGAGGATGACAGCATCACATATGTCCATGTTTACCTCTGTCTGCTGAGAGATGCTTTTACTGACCTTTGATTCCAGTGTAAGAAGTGTCTGCATCAGCTTCTGAATGAATTCAGCCTTCTCTAACTTAGAGTTGATCGTCTGTCAGAAAGAAAGACAGACAGATGTTGATGTTTCTGCAGCGCTTTGTTGATAAAAGTGCCAAAATTACTGAAGCTTCACACTGTGAGCAACATGTTTCAAACAATTGTGTCCCCTTACACAGTCTGATTGGTGTTTTTTTTATTGATACAGACTAGGGCTGGGACGATGTGTCGACGTAATCGATTATGTTGACACGTAAAATACGTCGCTGTAAAAAAATATGCGTCGATGTGTCGTCACTTTCAAAACAGACATGGCGCAGCGAGTAGCAGCAACATGAGTGAGGCAGCCGCAGTCGACTTAAATCTCTCCACCCAAACACGCAGTTCTACAGTATGGGGATATTTTAACAGAAAAAGAAGTGATTCAGTCATTTGCTGGCTGTATCTACCACATCAACACCATCTGAAAGGCTTTTTTCAGTTGCTGGAAACATTGTCACCAAAAACAGGGCAAGCCTGACTGCTGAGCATGTAGAAATGCTAACATTCCTCCACACCAATGCATAACTACTTCATGTGATGAACGTGATTGAACACACACACAGAAATAGGAGAGAAGGCAGCAAAATGGATATTTTGTTAACAAAGAGCACTTTTTTTGCAGAGAGCAAAGTGAATGTTAAGTTTTATTTGTTCAAAGACGCCATTGCTGCTGTTTATATTTTATTAATTTTTTGCTATGATTTCCTTTATTCATATTTGTTTTGCACAACATTTTATTTTTTGTTAAAAACAGAAGACTGTACTACAATTTTATTGTGGATTTTGTTTTTATTAAATCTCCAATCCATAACTACTTCATGTAATTAACATGATTGATGATTGAACTCACACACACACAGAGAAACGTGAGAAACGGCAACAAAATGGATTTTGTTTTGTGAATGAAGATTACTTTTTTGCAGAAAGCAGGGTGAATGTTACATTGCTGCTATTATTTTAAATGTTGTGTTAACTTTTCCTTAATTTTATATGTGTTTTCACATTTCATTTCTTGTTAAATGCTATCTGTTATATAAGATTGTACTACTACTACAACTTCATTTTGCAATTTTCTATTAAAAGGTGTTCAAATGAAGAAATTTGTGTTTTTCATCGAGATACATAAATTAGTAAATGGGAAATTACTGTACAAGTCAAATAATGGGGAAATAATCGATTATCGAATCAAATCAAAATAGAATCGGACTGAAAAATTAATTGTTAGATTCATCGATTAGGAAAATAATCGTTTTGCCCAGCCCTAATACAGACTGTACAGAGTAAAATACAAATAAAGTAAATTATTTTAAATATAGTCACAAACACAAGAAAGCTATCCATCCATTCTCAGGGTGCACCCTGGATAAGCTGCCAGTCTGCGCAGGGCTAACGCATAGACACAGACAACCATTGGCACCCACACTGTGGGAGGAAGCCACAGACTGGCAACCTGTCCAGGGTGTACCCTGCCTCTCGTCTATGACAGCTGGGATATGCTCCAGCGCCCCCTGTGACCCTGGGAAGGATAAGCAGAAGAGATTTGATGGATGATACAATGATTACACATGAAAACTAAAGTCACAATACAATACAATACAGTTTTATTTATATAGCACATTTAAAAACCCGAAGGCACACCACAGTGCTTCACAGTAATATTGTCACGGACGAGGTTCCGGGGACTCGGGGTCCGTGAACATTGTGGACCTTTATTATTATTATTATTATTATTATTATTATTATTATTATTGGATGTATGTTTGCTGCACTGTGCTCTTGTGTTCCATGCTGGCGTGTGTACGTGTGTGTCTGCGGGTGTGGCTGGAGGATGAAGGACAGCCACCTGCAGGCCTGATGGGTGTGGCCCTGCCAGCTGCTGGTCACGCCTAGGTTCCCACACACCTGCTTCTGATCAGGCTCGTTGGGGGAGCTACTTAACAGAGCGATGGAGCTGATGATGGTCAACCATGTCAAAGGCTGAAGACAGATCCAATAAAACTAAAACGGCAGGACGACCAGAGTCAGCAAATACAAGAAGATCATTATAGACTCTTAGCAGGGCCGTTTCAGTGCTACGGTGTGGCTTAAAGCCAGACTGGTATTTGTCAGTAATATTATTTGCAACTAAGTAAGCCTGTATTTGGAGAAAGCTGTTTTTCTCCAAAATTTTTGATAAAAAACGGAAGATTCGAGATTGGCCTATAATTTGCAGGGTCTTTCTGATCGAAATTACTTTTTTTTTTCAGAATAGGGTGCACTACCGCATGTTTAAAAGCAGTCGGGACACAGCCCACTAACAATGATAAATTCATTAAAAATAAGATGTAAGGCCCAGTTTCCTCAAAACCTTCCTTGATAAAACGGGAAGGAAGGATATCATGCACAGCATTTCAGTTTCTTAATTTTTCAATTATTCCCTTAAGAGTGGGGAGTAATAGCAGCTCAAAGTGAGAAAAGGTGGACAAGCATCCTAAAACCGGAACAGGATTCAGCACAAGTGAGTGAGAGTGTGAAGCCTTCAGTAATAAAACTTTTCCAGTAAAAGGATTAAGAAATTGCTCACAGAGAGCCTGGGAGGCCGAGCTCGAAGAGTCCGGACAGGGATTTATCACTGAATTAAAATTTTTGAATAACATTCGAGGGTTGTGGCTATTAGTCTCAATAATATCTGATAGGAAAGCTGCTTTAGCTGCCTTTACGGAGTTCTGGTATTCCTACAAAGAATGTCATAGGATATCTGAAGCTTGTCTTTTTTCCACCTCCTTTCAGATTGACGGCAGACACGACATAAGGCTCGTATAGTGTCATTTAGCCACGGTTGATGAGAAGTTCTGGGATGTTTTATCTTTAGAGGGGCCACAGTATCCAAGATGGAACAACAGGTGGATAACAGATAACATAGCGTTGGCAAAATCATCAACCAAAGGTGGTGTGAAACAGTTAGTATCCGTACAATCTGGATCAAAAAAGGCAGAGTTTAAAAAGGCTGTAATGAAGTCAGCCACAGTCTCAGAGTTAATGATACGTAAAGGGCGATGACAGCCTTTAGAATTTAATTCAATAGCACGTAGCTCAACATCAAACATGACCAAAAAATGTTATTTCTTCAGCATTTTATTTGAATACAGTTACTGAAGGTTTGCACTACTCTCCAGCTTATGACCTGGAACCACCAAACAAATAAACAAAAATAATAGCAGACTCGTTACTGTCAGTTTAAGGTTTGTAGAATAATGATGAAGTTAAACATAGCCACAGCTTTTAAAGGATCCTGTATCTTTAATGAAATTAGCATGTGCAATATTCTCACTATTGTCTTTGTCTCTTCACACACAGTTTATCACATCAAACGTAACAATAAGAAGAAGCTTTAAATATCACTTCCACTTAGTGCTATTTGATCTTTAATATAATAGACATTTGTTGTGAAATAAAAATAATAATATCTAAAGTTCATAACTCTTTACAATACAGAGATAAACAGAGCTGGGTCAGTAAATTCTGAATGTTTATAATGGAAAGACAAACCTCACGATTTTTGTCCTCCAGCTTCGTCTTCAGGTCATCTGCTGTTTCTTTCTCCTGCTGGAGCTGATTGATGATTTCAGTATTCATGTAAAATGTTACATGAAGAAAGAGCAGAAGGAAGAAATGTTCATATTTCAGACACAATAATGAAAAAACAACCGGAGTGAAATTAAAGCTTGTTCATGTTCATGTTTAACAGACAATAATGATAACACAACCAGAGTCACATTAAAGCTGTAAATAAAAGCTGTATTATGTAAATATAACAGAATGATATATAAAAACGAATACATGAACAAGTATTTGTAAATAAATTCAGACCCTGGAGAGGTCACCAGTCTATCGCAGGGCTAACACTGTATGAAAGGCTCTGAGATTTTATGTTCCTAAAATATTGTTACGAGTGAGGTTATAGGAAATGACATATGCATAAGTTTGATGTGCTGCGCTGCTGCTCCAGAGGGAGAGAAAGTACTTCCGGGTCAGTTTTTTGTTATTACCTCATCGTGTAAGCTGTGTTCCTGTTTGCAATCCTTCACGGTGATCCTCCGAGTGTTAAGTTAATGTCTGAACGTAAGTTACCTATGTTTAGTTGCAAACTCAAGTTTTGCCGCGGCTTTGACTTTCTACCGAGTCATAGCAGCGCAATTTCACGTGGTGATTAAAGGCTTGTGTCGCCAACTGCTGCCATAGTGTAGTAATTTCATTCAGCCACACGATGGCGCCTTTAATGATGGTTATAGCCGGTGAATGTCTATGTTTGTAGTATGACATCACCACTGTGTTTAATCTGAGTTCTCTGTATGTTTGAACCAAGTAATGTAATATTTACATAATTTGAGTTTATATATATATATATATATATATATATATATATATATCATGGACATATGCATAGATGGATGTGTAACTTTATCTTACTTTATATTTCGAGTTTATATTAGTTGAACCACTGTTGCTGTAATATATTTGGTCTAACAGTAACTTATTATTTACTACAGACTATTGGCAACACTGAGCTGTGAGGTGACAATAAACCAGCTGACTGTGACAGTTCGACAAAGTGGAAGCCTCTTGTCCTCTTTCCTGTGTTACTCCTCAATAAAGACAGAGACAGACAACCATCACATCTATGGGCAATTTAGAATCATCTGTTAACCTAACACCACTAACATGTCTTTGGACTGTGGTGGGAATCTGGAGAGAACCCATGCAGACACGGGGAGAACACGCAAATCCAGTCAAGATGGGGGATTTGAACCCAAGACCTGCTTGCTTCTTGGAAATGGTGCTAACCACCATGCCACAGTGCCATGTGTAGGCAAGTGTCTTAGATAACTGACTGTCTGGACTAGTCATTTAACAGCACTGGTTGAACAGTCTCAGCAGTCTCTGCGCTTTGCATTTTGGATGAGGAGAGCACAACTTTCTCCTCCAGCATCTCCACTTTCTACTGAGGCAGCATCAAAGTGTGCTGAGCAGCTGTGTCTCCATCTGGTTTGACAGCTTCAAGGCCTCAGAGAGGAAATCACTGCAGAGAAGATCACCAGGACTTCTCTTCCATCCATCCAGGATGTTGAGCACAGATGCTGTCTCAGCAGAGTCCATAACATCATCAGAGACTCCACCCACCCCCACCATGCACTGTGCTACCTGCTGCCCTCTGGAAAGAGGTTTAGCAGCATCAGGACCAGGACAGCCAGATGTTACAATAGTTTCATTCTCCAACCATCAGCACACCAACCACCCACCCTGACTGCCTCCCCCCTCCCCTCTGTCCCCCATGACTGTATATTTACAGCTGTGTCATTTCATGGCTGAACGATGATTTTACACTTTTCTGCTGCTTTTGTTGCTGTTCAATATATTTAAGATCCTGCGCAGCTTTTCCTTATTAATTTCCTTACTAATAAACTAAAATATTTCTTATTTTTTATTCTCACATGGATCTTTCTTGCATTTCATGCCTTTAGACATTAATTTTATTTATTTATTTTTATATTTGACGATGAGTAAATGCACTGGGATTTCATTCTGATGTGCACTAACTGTTCCGAATGACAATAAACTGGCGATGCCATTTAATTCTATTCTATAATCATAAATACTAAATGAAAAAAAGAAGATGACACATTTCTGCAAGCCAGTCTTTTCTTTGAATTTAAACGTGGATTATAAGTTTGTTTAATATATAGAAACGGTTCCTTTTTTAGACATTTGTTACAAAATAAACAAAATAATCTCCTTCATAACTTTACAATACAGAGATAAAGAGACATTTAATAGGGACACACTCACACACATGACAAATATATACCAAATAACAAATACAAACCTCTTCTTTAATGTACTGCAGATTCTTTTCAGCTTCCTCCCTCCTCTGTTGTTCCTCCTGAAGTTTCGACGTCGAAGTTATTGGCCACTAAGAGATGGCAGACAAACAAAGTACAAATACTTTGTTACTGTACTTCAGTATAATTTTTCAGTATCTTTACTTGAGTATTTTTCTGAGATCCTTTTACTTGTACTCACATTTTTAAACAAATATCTGTACTTTTGACTAATTATATTTTCAGAACAGGCTTGTTACTTTTTTTTACGCATTGCTGAGGAGTCATTATTTTACATCACTGTGAGCCTTCAAATGTAGTCAAATAAACTGATTTTTAGTTTTACTGTAGTTATTTTCCTCTCAGTTCTCGATTCTCTCACTAGTTAGCTAATGTTAGAGAATTGTGGATCAATATGATTGTCGTTGTGTAAGATGATTAGATCTTTAGCAGAGTGATTATATCTTTAGGATGAATGCTGACTTCTGTTTCCTACACAGACACACATACACATATCACTGATCACATCACATCAAAGGCTGCAGGGGAGGCTGGCTCTTTGGAGTTGTCTGGGATCAGGTGAGGAGCTTGCAGCTCCAAGACCCTGGTCCAATCAGCTCCCCTTGCAAGTTAAAATGGATCGAGCTCTGTCTTGCTTTGTTCACGGGAATAAGTCTCTAAACCAGCGGGGCTGCAAAGCGCAGACCTAACAGCTAACAACATAAACTAATGTAAGCCTATCAGCCGCAAACAACCAACCACATGACGTCATGTACCAAATTGACAGAAGATGGCGCTTTTTCTAACACAGGTCTCTGTACATCTACTTAAGTACAGAATATCTCTACTTTTGTCACCTCTGGTGCCATTATTAGGATGAAGATTTGTGTCAGTGTGTCTGTCCTCTTAAGGTTTTTCTTGTTAAATGGTGATTATGGGAAAGTGGATTTTGGGGTTTGTTATGGAGTAACACAAAACTAATACAACACAGTGTAATGGATTACTTACTCCGGGTAATAAGTAATGTAACACATTACTTTAAAGTGTAATGTGAATTACAGCATGAGAGCAACACTGATTAAAGCCACAATCAAAATCTGCACATATGACATAAAACCCAATGATGAGGTAGAAAAACTTGTTTTTCATTCTTGGGTTGTATTTTTAAATCAATATGTTTCTTTTATGTATGAGCACACCTACTGTCTCTGTTGGTGATGTGTGAAGTCCAGGAAAAGCTTGATTATATAAAATAATTTCATCAATAGCAACATTTTTACCAAAACAGAGACTGTGGTGACATTACTGAAGTAGTAATCGGATAATGATAAATGAAAACACACTGATGTTTTCACATTGTTTCTGCTTCATTCCTTTAATATCAATAGAGTTCTTTCTACTCAACCTTAGTAAATGCCAATAATGCACATAATGTCTGTGTGGTAACCGTGTGCAGTTTTTTTCTTTTTTCTGCATTATTTCAGATAGTTTTATTTTGAAATTAGGATTAATATTTCATCTCATTTCTGAAAAACAATGAACATCTTGATATTTAACTTGTTCATGTTTATCTACTCACGCATGAAGTCTTATTCTTAGTTTTGGGAGAAGAGCTGCTGGTATTTTGTTCCTTTCCCCCTCTTAGAGGAACTTCCTCTGGGCTTCTGTTGTTCTCTTTTTGAAATTAAAAATAAATGAGAAGGAATGAAAATGGAAACATTGATTTATAGTAGAGGTAGGAAAAATTTATCAGTGACTTACTGTGTTTCTTCATTCTACATAAAAGGACAGCAGCTGATGAAATTAACAGCATGATGCAAAGAGCCAAACTAACAGCCAAACCGATGATGACAGAGGGAGAACTGGATGGGATCTCAAAGAAATCCTCTGAAATGGTAAAAAAAACCAAAAAAAAAACAAACCTAGAAATCTGGACTTCATATGTTCAAAAGTGTTTCTATCATAAATGCAATAATATAATTTGAACCTGGAACATGTATGTGTGTCTTTCTGCTCCGGCTGATTTTCTTCTGTTGGACTCTGCAGGTGATGTTGTTGCTGTGTCTCTTCTCCACAGTCACTCTGCTGCTGACAGTATAGAGGTCATCAGGACCTCTGAGGGTCTCTGTAGGTCCAGCAGAGAGGAGGTTTCCCTCACCGTCCAACCACAGCAGCTCAGGCTCTGGATACCAGCCTGCAGACTCACACTGTAACACCACTCCTCCTCTGTTTTTGTCAGTCCCTGATAAACTGATGACAGGTGAGGTGGCAGCATCGGATGCTGAAGAAAAGAAAACATGAAATTTAAAAGTCAAGGGGCATTAATGCAATTACAAGATGCAAAAATATACTTGTGTACCTGTTAAGCTAATAGAGTTCTGAATTCATACATTTGGTCACTTACAAAGAAATGAAGAGTCTAAAATGTTTATGTTAGCTTAATTTTAATGGCGAGAGAAACAAAAAATTTGTCTACAGAATCAATTTATTCCATTCCGACATTCCATCATGGGCAAGAACAAAGAGCTCTTAAATGATACCAGGGACAAGACTGCACAATACAAGACAAGAAGCTACTTACCAACAACTAGCTCGACGAAAGCTTCTCTTTTCATCTCTGGAATAAAGCATCTGTATGTCCCTGTATCATCAAATTTCACTTTAGAGATTTTCAGTGAAATATTTCCATACTTGAGTTCATCAACAAACACTGACGTCCTTCCTTTGAAAGAAGGATTTTTTAATTTTTCGATTTCCTGACTGCCACGTGAAACGTAGACAAATGGGGGGTCAAGCGAAGATCTTATCCACTCCAGTGTCTTTGTAGAAACATCGTATGCAGGTTCCAGATGACATGGCAAAATTACATCATCACCAGCTCTTGCCACCAGAACCAGAGATGGACCAATCAACTGAGGCTGACCTGAAAACAAGTAATCATAATTCTTAAATAAGAAATTGCCAGAAGGAGGGATTTTTTTTAGCATTATTTCACAATATTTTTTTTAAATTACTAAAACTAAAGGCCATGTCTCTAACAAGCATCTTCTCTGATTCTAAAACTATTAACATTATTGTTAGTGTATAGTGTTTGTTAAAATATAATACTATATAGCTATCCTATTTAAATACCTCTGCTGACAGAAACTGAAATGTGTTGGTTCATAAAAATAAAACAGTTCTGTATGCCGCCAGTGTTGTTTTCACTTCTTAAAACATGGCTCTTAATAAAGGCACATTAAGAGCACAAATATAAATAATTAAAATGTGTGCTTGAAATATGAAAAAAAATAAAATACATTTATGTCATGTATCAGCTATGTGCAGGGAGGAATTGGACCCAAATGCAAACTCATGGGAAAAAGGACTGAACTCAAAATGGCAGCTTTTATTGCTGAATACAAAACCTAAACTGGGAAGAATCTAACAAAACACATACAGGGAGAAACACACAGCATGAGAGAGATCACGACACTGACACAGAGAAACACAGGGCTTAAATACACTGGGAAATAACGAGGGGAATGAGACACAGAAGGAGAGCATAGCTGGGAGAAATCGGACATAATGAGACCAAAGGGAAGCGAAACTCAATACATTCACGTAGGACACAGACCTTCAAAGTAAAACAGGAAATGTAACATAGACGCAGACTTGACTAGGGGAGACAGAGCAACTAAGAAACACAGAGGGCAGCTAACTAAATACTCAGAAAACTAAAGAGAATACAAGAAAGTCAAACTAAGACACTAGACTAAAGAATAAACTGGGGCAACAAAAAGAACTAAGATCATAATACAAAAACTCAGACACAAGAACCTCAAAACACTGGGTCCCCGACCCAGGACCGTGACAATTTATGTATTAATTACCATTACAGACATCTTTTAGGAGAATGATGAAGATCAGAACACTGAAAGCTTTGAGCAGTGGCTGAGGAAACAGTCCGTTCTGCTGATGAGCCATCCTGCAGCAATGAAAACAGACAGATAACATTAACACAATAGAAACCACTGCTGACTGGAAAATTCTGTTTTGTGTTTCAGTAAAATAAGTTGTACAATTAGGACTAAATGAATTCCTGGGAGGAATTCTTGTCTGTCATCTAACTTGCATATCTACATAAATCATGCCTCTTCTTTTTTGTAGCAGTACTTCACAGAGTGTAGATCATCCTATCTATACTGCCTTATGCAATTACAGTACTGTCACCTATTGTAAAGTTACAGATACATCTGGTTTATAGATTCACTTTTTTGACCTACATGAAAGCTTCAGCACAACTCACACTTGGACTATATTCTTCAAACCAAGTTTGACTCTAATGGTTTTAACAGTTTTTTAGACAGAAGCTACATGTCCCATTAATAACAACATTAAATTTAATAGACAACACACCTGTTGACTGTGCTCTCTCTCTGCAACTCACTGAATGACTGTTAAAGAAAAACGAGTACAAATGATCAGTGATAGCAGTGGCGGTCCTAGCCTGTTTGGCGCCC
>NW_006272381.1:73446-90359 GCF_000239395.1 Neolamprologus brichardi
CTCAAAATGGTGGAGCCTTGATCAAACTCTTATAGCCTCTAGTGGCCCCCACCTAATCATAAAAGCCTAAACATTCACATTCTTTCTCTCACACAGCGCCTAAGCTACGACCTTGGCTCCCTGTTTATCTGCTCCTGCTGAGATGGGGCAGTATACTCTGTTCTCTTCTAACCAAACAAATAAGGTGATGACTTTCTGTGAACAGTATTTTCTTATAACTCAGCAGTATAATGCATCATAAAACAATATCATTCATTCACAATAAATCAACAGTCTAATATAATGCAAATCAGTTTACCAAATGTAATAGTTATCACCTTCTTCTAATTCAGGAGAATAATGCAAACTAAAACTACATAATAATTCACAATCTTTAATTAAGGGTCTAACATGGCATAAAATAATATTATAATCCGACAGCACTCAAACAAGAAAGGATCCTGCAAATAAAAGACACTATTACCACACTGTCACGCATCTGGTCATTTCCCCCTACAGTGCTGTTGACATCTGGGCTCAGCATGATGATCTGCCAAGCGCAGTCAGTGGACGCACTGGCTCAAATGGTAGCAGAGGTGGTAGCAATGCATCAGGAGCAGGCAGTGGTGCATTGTGAGGGGGCTGATTAACTGATGGACCAAGCTGAGGATTGGACTGCGGGGTTGGCACGACTTGTCGCTTGTTCCTATTTCTCGTCAGCACTGAGATTGATGCTCTACCTGATGTGGGAAGGGGATGCCACAAGGCTTTATTAGACATTTGTAAGTGACAGACAGAAATGTGCAACATTTAGCTCCTCACTGACTCGTTTCTTAATTCTGGGGACAAATTGACTGGGGTTTCACAACCTGTTGGGGCTGTGTGTGGGGATGCATTTATGACTTATAATGGCATGTAGTGTCTGCACTGTACTCATTGGTGACATGAGTTGGTCCACCACTGACTCTGGTGAGGTGGAAACAGCAGGGCCTTCTTAGGAGGCTCCGGCGCTTCCAGCAGTTCACTTCATAAGAGATTTCCCTGTAGAGCAGTCTTTTGACAACACTCTATGCTCAGCCTTTGACCAAGTTATGGAAATGGTTATGAAAATGGTGCCACATATACATTTGGTGCAATTAGCAGGCAAGGAACATTGGGCTGTGGACGGGGGAGCTGAAAAACTGCCAACATAAACACAGAGAGAACAAAGCAGATTGTAAATACACTGTTACTACACTGACAAGTGTTGGTTCGCTTTTCTGCTTCAGCATAATTCAAGCATAAATATTTATGCAAAGATAAATAAGTGTGTAATTAGCAGAAATTATCAAAAAAAGACAAAAAAAAGACAATGAAGGAATTATTAAAAGAATTTTATTTCACATTAACAATATTGCACACAACAATGTGCATGCTGCAGACTGAATGAGAAACACAGCAAGGAGTTGTTAATTCATTTTGTTGATGCAATTGTTAGGTGGTTTCCTAATTACTCCAAAAACCGTCCAGTACAACAGGTAACAACTGCTTACATGAGAAATGAGGATGCTTTCATAAATTGTTAGAAAGTTTTTATTTTCTGTATACCTAAAACAATCACAGTAGACTCACTTTTACTGAGCACTTTCAGATTACCTTGCCAAAAAGGAGTATAACAAAACAATAACTACACATTCATCAGTCTAAGGAGCTTGTAAAGAAAAGTGTCTGGACTTCAAAACATTTCACCTCTCATTCAAGGAGCTTCTTCAGTTCTAAGAGTTTGAGGCAGGTAAAACTAATGAGTACTCACGTTAATTAAAATATCTTAATCTAAGAAGATTGAAGACAACATACTGATAATTATGTTGTACAACAAATACTTAAAGCTGTATAGGATATTGTGCTTTCTATGAAAGCAACAAAGTAGGTAAATGTTTTTGTTTGTAATTGTTCTTGTCTTTGTCTTTGTGTCTTTTGTCTTTGTTTTGTCTACAGAATCAAACAACCTAAACCAGAAGTGAGTGCTGGAGCACAGAAGAAAAGAGAAGTAGTAACCACGTGTCTATTCAATAGAGTGCCACACCCTGTGTGCAAAAGAGGGTATTACAACATATTTTAAAGAAGAGTGAGTTAGTGCCAACTAGTGGTAGGATTGAGATACAGTGGCTTGCAAAAGTATTCGGCCCTCTTGAATTTTTCCACATTTTGTCACATTACAGCCACAAACATGAATCAATTTTATTGGAATTCCACGTGAAAGACCAACACAAAGTGGTGTACACGTGAGAAGTGGAACGAAAATCATACATGATTACAAACATTTTTTACAAATAAATAACTGAAAAGTGGGGTGTGTGTAATTATTCAGCCCCCTTAGGTCTGAGTGCAGTCAGTTGCCCATAGACATTGCCTGATGAGTGCTAATGACTAAATAGACTGCTCACCACCTCCTTCATGTTACTTTTGCTCTCCACCCCTTCATGTTCAGGTTTGCTGTTTAGTTTGAGTTTTTCCCAGTTCAGGTTATCTTTAGTTTAGTTTATCTTTAGTTCTGTTTTTGCCATCCTCGCCTTGTGTTCCATTATTTACAATAAATCTCCCTCGCATCTCAGTAAGTGCCTGCATTCGAGTCCTTTTCCCACACACCATACGACTGCTGCTGCAGCCGTGATAAAAAGACGAACACGATAAGGTGGCATGGGAAGAAAGAGGAAGAAAAACTTGGGGATCAAGGAAAACTGACATGAGTAAAACAAGGTTTTCGGAGAACAATAACAAGAGTGTGTCAAACTATGGTTAAAAGTAAGAGACATAATCATTTGACACAAAGCCAGAGTTTCAAGGCAATTAAGGTCAGACTGTCAGCTACAGAGGCCACACCTATGGTTTGTGGGTCTTCCCACAGTGTCCCTACATGGGCTCCATTCACCATTCACATCTGTGGGCAATTTAAAAACACCAATCAGCCTAACCCCACTAATAGCATGTCTTTGGACTGTGGAAGGAAGCCAGATTACCCAGAGAAAACCCACGCAAACACATGGAGACCATGCAAACTCCACACAGAACTCATGTTGTGGTTTGAACTCAGAACCTTCTTGCTTTAAACCTTCGTACTTTAAAAAAAATAGAGAAGCTATGATTTAGTGCTGTCAGCGTTAATCTTGTTAAAATGACATCAATGTCATAACTGCACTAACGCAGCAAATCTCCGTTAGCGGGTTACTGCGGATCACCCCATGCGTGGGTCTGCACGGCCTCAACCCGTTAGCTTGGTTAGCTCATTAATGTGTCATTTTTAACGAGATTAACACTGACAACACTACTATGATTACAAAGCTTGACACAGAATTATCTTTACTCTTTTGTCCTTGACAGGTTAGACCACAATAAATAGCAAAAGCATTTATGTGAAGTGTGTATTCATTTTCTGCTTTGTTATAACCGATTATTATAACTGATTTTCCTACGGTTTTGAGATCTTGTGTGATTTTTTTTTTTTTATATTGCATGTCCAGGCAACTAATTAGACTTGTGCAAATGTAATAACCACCCCAATTTATTTGTTTTTTTCAAGTGATCTAGATGAACAGGTCCAGGAATGGTGGACCTCCTTTACAGCTGAATTCTGTCAGACTCATATATGTTGAAGCATTATGACTAAATCAACTGCACAGGAACAGGAAACCTGCCCTCCCCCAGTGATATTCTTCAGTTGTATTTTAGTCTGCTACTCAGTCAGTCAGCATTAAGACAACATGATGATTACAACTCCCTGTTTCAGACTATGTGAGTAATTGTTGTTAGGTTTATTTTTATATTTTCAGATTTACTGTATATATGTCTGTACATCATATAATTTATGGCTTTCCTGTGCTGATCTAGTAATGCTTGAAGTTATTCTGCTGGGGACGCATGTTCAAAATAGCTTTACCCAAAAAATGGGTGAGTACGTTAGAGACGTTAATGAAATAAATAATCTTTTTTTACTTTTTGGGGGGTGAGTAAGTTGGGATTGACTTAAACATTCAAGTCTGTTTATGATGTTTATTAAAATCCTTTTAAGTTTAATCATCTGTCACTAACACATTTTATAAGAATTTTGATTATTCTGTTTACTATTAATCTTGTGATGTTTCTAATTTTCAGGTGCAGCTACTCTTCGTGTGTCTCCTAACAGACTCCAACACTTTCAATTCAAGTCTTTATCTTTTGTTTGTGAGAGCCCTGATGGTTCTGCTGAACTGAGAGGAATCAAAACCTCTGAGGAAAAGTTAGAATCTTTTAGTCCATTATGTAATAATAAAGGAAATTCCTCTTCATGCACAATTACTCAAACTTATGTAACAGACAGTGCAGAGTACTGGTGTGAGGTTAAAGGGGGTCAGAGAAGCAACAGTGTCAACATTACCATAACTGGTAAGTTCATCATATTTGTGAAATTAGTAGATAGTTTTATTTTAAAATTAGGTGAGATTTATTGTCCACTTTGTCTTGTATGGTACATAATGTATTTGTCATTTAACATTTTGCTTTATCTTCAGATGGTTCTGTGATCCTACAGAGTCCAGTTTTCCCTGTTTTTGAGGGACACAATGTGACTCTCTGCTGCATAAGCAAGACAACTCACACCAACCAAAGTGCAAATTTCTACAAAGATGATGTCCTCATAGACCGGAGCCCTTCTGACAACATGGAAATTAACAGTGTTTCCAGGTCTGATGAAGGACGATACAAGTGCAGCATTTCTGGTGTTGGAACATCACCAGAAAGCTGGCTTCATGTCAGATGTAAGACTAAAACTATATTTAGTTATTTCTGTGTCTGGGCTTCATAGAGAGAGAAATGTGACTCCAACAATTAGATTTCGGATTTTTTGGTCCTGATGAAAATGTTTATTTTATAACAATGACGTTACATTTTTTATGTCTAAAGTCAGAAAAATTACAAATACAATGCTATTTATAAAGTTGTACCATTGCAGCATATTCTTCAGGAGAGACCCTGTCTGATGACTTCAATTCCACTCCTGACTTATTCCTGCTGTGGATTGCGTTGCCTCTTTTAGTGATAATATTGACACTGCTGGTAGTCGGATTTCTTAATACTTGCAAACACAGAGGTAATTCAGTTTTTTTTCAGTTTACATAATTTCTAAGAATAATCTTCTGTTCCCAATTTAATTTTTTTCTAATGCTGGGTTTTTCTTTCTATTCATCAGTTTCCTCAAAGACATCAACAGCAGCATCAAACTCATATGAAGACCATCCAGGAGGTGAGAGAGAAATAATTATCACAATTGTATTACACTATTTCATGCTTGTCACCAATTTTATGGCCTTCTATCTATTTATCAAATTTGTTAACCAGTCCAAGTCAAGGTCGCAGTGGGACTGGATGCCTTTTGTCTTAATCAATTTAAATCGATTAAAAGTGTATCGCATGTTTGAGAGACTGAATGATACAATTTCTAGTAAGTTTATATATAACAAAATTTAAATGAAAGCTTAAAGTGAAGTGTGGTATTTTTACATGGCATATGCTGCACCGAGGGATTATTTTTGTGTCTGCTCAGTATGTCGTATGTGGGTTGTTTGTTTTAGACACTGCTGATGCTTTGATAATTTAAAACTGTCTTAGGTCAAACCACAGCACAAAGCCTGAAAAAGAGAAGCGTGAGGGCTACCAAAGAACAGCTTTATTGTATAAACATATATATATTCTAATACATATATGCATAATAACTTCTCTTGCCTACAGATGATTCTTCCCCTTCAGACGATATCTCAGAACAACCTGTTTACACCACTGTGATCATAAAGACAGAACAAACTCAAGAACGTGGTTCGTATGTTATGAACATGTGGTTTTTTCTTTATTTCCTTCCTTTTATGAATTTATGCCAGAACAGTTAAGTCACATTTCACAAATATTTACAGATATCTTATATTAAAAATGTAATCCTTGTTTCCTTAAAGAAAACATGTATTCTTATTATCAATGCAGAATCAGGATTATCACGCTCCACACTGTCCCTGAGTCCCCCAGCAGTTGAAGAGTCGAGTTCTCCAGAGACGGTCATTTATTCACCCATCCAGACAGTAAGACTATTTTTGCCTACAGTGAGCTACATTTTAGAATTTACAAAATAATATTTTTAATGTAAATACATATTAAATTTTATTACTGTAAACCATATTTTATGGTCCCCTTAAGTTTCTGTAATTTGCTCTGGTATTATCATTAGACCCAAGTTATATAGTTTTTGTTTATTCCACGTTAACTTAATGTGATGAAGTGCTCAAAGAAGTTAAAAATAAAATAAAAAGATTATGCAGGTTATACGATGCATGACTGAGGAAGATGGCCTCCAATACTAATATATCTTTAATTGCATTTGTTAAAATAAAAATTAAAACAATAAAACAATAAAAACTTACCGTGGCACAGCCTATTCTGTAACAGTGTCCTAAATTAAATAAAGCCACCATATATTGAACTGGACTTACCAGTAGCTGAGGACCACAAAAGAAGAAAATCACACGTAAAAACCAAATCTACACCCTGTGCTGTACAACACAGGAGGTGTGGACAACAATCCACCACCGAAGGTCCCACAGCTACTGTTGTGTCCTCAGTTCACTGCAATAAAAACAAAAAAAAAACATAAAGGTTCACAAAAACCTAAAAGTACACTGACATATCTTTCAACATTTAATGCAAAGACACACACGCGCGCACACACACATTTAAAACAGAATAAAAACATACACAGGCCTAGTAACTTGAACCACACGAGTAAACTGTGGCCTGTACAAGTTATAGTTGTTGTGATATTTGATCGTAGTACCCCAAAAAGGAATTCCATACAGCTCTCTGTGGCATGTGGAGCAAGTCAGCTGGGCAGGTACAAATATCATCATAAACAACCAGCAAAGCACGCAGACAAAGGAACACTCCAGCCCAGCTACGTGGGCACAAGTGTAAACAATATCACAAAATAAAACTGTATATAAAGCGAGGCGAGGCGAGACAAGACAAAACAAGACAAGGCAGCCGTTCCTTCAAGGATGAGCCCAAAGCAGCAGCTGCTGCAGGCATTTGCTTCAGGTTGACTGGGCAGAAACAATCACCACTGACCACTGAGCAGAGGCTATAACAGACAGCAAGCAAGTCCTGGAAATGACAAATGCATTTAGCACTTAGCTTTCTCTAATTTGGAGTCAATGAAAAATAATGCTAAATGCTGAAACTGCCCCTCTCCTCAACGGCTGGAGTTAAATAAATCAGCCACTCTACAGACAGGACCACAAATACACACTGGTGTCAAGCCAGCCTCCACTTTGTTTTGCATTCCCTGTCCCAACCACAAGAGACTCGAAACCTGATTTCAAAACGAAAGCTCTCAAAACCTGATTTCAAGGTAAAGACCAACTTCGAGTAATTGTAGCTTCAACATTAACCCTGATTTCAAAATAAAAGGCTTCAAACTTGTTTTCAAAATAAAAGCCCACTGAATGAATTTAACAGACATGTTTAGTACATAATAACAAATATTATTTAATCTTGTTGACACACACTAATGTTAGATCCAAATGACACACCCTTGTACTTTAGCGGTGCCCTGTCAATATCTTCGTTTGGATTTCAAAGTAAGTTTATATCGACAGTATACAACCTCATGGGGACATCATGTCATGTCTGTCACATTTTCTCTTCCAAAACAAAAGCCCTTTGAAATTGCCACTATATGAACTACTTTCAGTGACTTCAGAATGCTCTTAAAAGGAAAATCGTGTTTCCACAGGATAATTGCAGTTCATATCGAAAGTATACAACCTGACAGGTATACCATGTCAATATCAAGTCAGTCTGATTTATTTTGTCTTCCAAAATAAAAGCCCTTTGAAATTGCCCATATATAACTTTCAATGACTTAGAAATGCTCTTAAAAGGAAAATTCATTTTTCCAGAGACTAACTGAGAGACTAACTAACCTGAGCCACGGTCGCCCCGTGGATTAAAGTGCAACCTGACGGTCGCCCCGTGGCTCAGGTTAGTGGCTCAGCGCATCTGTAACCGGAAGGTCGCTCGCCGGTTCGATTCCCGGGCTCTCTGTCCTGGTCGTTGTGTCCTTGGACAAGACACTTTATCCGCCTACTGGTGTTGGCCAGATTGACAGATTGCTTCTGTCAATCTGCCCCAGGGCAGCTGTGGCTACAATGTAGCTTGCCTCCACCAGTGTGTGAATGTGAGAGTGAATGAATAGTGGAATTGTAAAGCACTTTGGGTGCCTTGAAAAGTTCTATATAAATCCAATTAATTATTATTATAACTGCAGTTTATATTGACAGTATAAAACCACACAAGGATTCAATGTCAATTTCAAGCTGCTCTGATGTTGCCTTTTAAAGTAATGGCCGTTTGCAGACCCCACCCTTTGATTAAAGTGCAACCTGACTAACCTGACTAGCATCCCTACAGAAAGTGAGAGCATGAAAGAGAAATGTACAGTAGCCCATCTGGCTACATTAAGTTAAAAAACGAGCGTGAACATCAGGGCAATATCCTGTAAAAGCTAAGTGTTATATTATAGTGTTTTTTTTCCCCTGTCTTACAGGCCACAATGAGCAAACATCAAACACCTGAACAGTAAACTGCAGAAAGGAGGCAAACCTGTCATGGTTCCTGGGTCATTGACTGAGTACTTTGAGTTCATTTCTCTTCATTCCCACTTAAGAGTTTTCTTAATTATTTCCAGAGTTCTCAAAATTAGAGTTCTAAGGTTATGGTTATGATCTACTCCTTGAGTTTTAGTTAATGTTTATTTGTGCCTTGAGGCCATTGTTGTTGTGATCTTGCACTTTATAAATAAATTGAATTTAATTGTTTTTTTCTTTTAGTATTCTGATAATCTGGTGTTGTCTCTTGTTATATTTTCACACTCTCTTCTGTGTTTCCTGTGTGCAGCTAAATTAGGTGTTCGCATGTTATGATATGTCATGTCTTATTTCAGTCTCTCTGCTTCCCCAGCTGTGTCTCTCTCCCTGATTACCTTGTGTGTATATTTAAGCACTCAGTTTTCCTCAGTTCCCTGTTGTGTTTTCCCACATATGACATTTTTTGTTATTATTATCATCATCTATTGCTGTATATTGGGATTTTGTTTTTGCACTTTTGGCTCAAGCCCAGCTTTGTTTTATATTCTCCTGTGAGTTCCAGTAATAAAACTGTCTTCTCGAGTTTGCCCTTTGTCTCTGCAGTCCTGCATATTGGGTTTAAAATCTGCCTGTCTCACAGTGTATCCTGACAAAACACACTTGAAGCCACACTTGATATGTGCAGAAGATTAAGAACATTTGCTTTGTTAAAATTGCAACTTTCTAATAATTGTTATAGTGTTTGTGTAGTGTCTATGCACACTATCATCCACTGTCAGCTTTATGTAAATCAAAGCTTTCACATGTTATAAAAGGGTAATTACATGTTGCTTATCTTTGCTTGGCGTGTGTCTTTCTACTAAAATAAAGTTAATGCAAAATTAAGAAATTATAATTTGGTTTGAAACAGTATTGACAGTAACGCAACTTTGGCATTTTGTGTCTATAGTTATCAAGGTGGTGGAAAATAAAGAGCTGTATTTTATGTTTGTTTATGTTAATATTCAATAGTTAAGCATACTTAACTTAACATACTTAAATCCCTTCAAATGTGGGATAATGACATATGACATGTAAAATTTTTGGTTTAACTCGATGTCATTTTATCACTCTTTGAATCTGACTTTACTTTTGGTATCAGACTTTTTTTTGTCTCTGTTGTTATCTGCAAGTAATCTATTGTCTATTGTTGTGGAAATTTTAACAATAACCTGCAACACACCCAGTGAGCGTTTTGAAGTGTGTTTAACAAACACATTACAATGTGGGGAGAGCATCCCAGAGAAACACTCGGATCATCATGGCCAGGCTTTTATACACAGACAAAGACATTCCAGAACTCTTATATGTTGGCCCAACTCAGGGGATATATCTGCAGCTCCATCCTTAGCCCCTCCTTCCTCACAGAGAGAATTATGACCTTGTCACCTGAAGATTTACATCCCTGATAAGCAGGAGTCGTCTCACTATCTGTTTAACGTATCACGTGAACTTAAAATGGCCCCACTGTGTGTGTAGAACTCACATGATAGAGCATAAACAGCCCAACTGTAGTGCACATGCATACAACTAAGTGAGAAAGTGATATTACTACTACTAATGTGATATGGTTAAAATATGTGATTAATACACGAGAAAAGAAAGATGTAGGATATGAGGTAACTATTAACAACTAAGGATGTAAGGTTTCATTAATATATAATATTTATTAACCATACATATAACATCATATGTATGGTTAATAAAGTATTATAAAACAGTACAACTGAGTTAAAGGAAAGTAAGAATATTCAAGGTCATTTCAAGGTTGGACACCAAATGTAATACATTTAAATACTGATTTATTATTAGTAGTACTAGTACTAGTAGAAGTAGTCCTATATGCTATAACTTGTTTTGTTTAAGAGCTGAATAATACAGCCTGCGTCAGCAGTATTATAATTTGTTCTTAGAGTATTCTGAACAATACAGAATACTATTTTGGTACAAAGTATAACAGATACCGTTGTGACAAAATCTTTCGTATTGCTGGTTTACGTGTTTCAGTTATGTTCTATTCAAAACTAAATTTTAATTTATTGTCCAATAAAACTTTTGAAACTTGTGAAATGCTCATGATTAGTATTTTTACTAAAATTTGTCACACGTGTAAATCCTTTACTGCCACCTGAAGTTAGATAATGCAACTTTCATCTTAATCATTTTTATAAAAAGAAAAAGTAACAAAAACAAGAATAAACTTGTTTCTGGTTATGGGAAGTGTGGTTTGTGGCTCAACTGCAGGAGAGGAGTGCAGCAGTGTGGGCAGAGAGCTGATCTGAAACACAGCTGGAGTGGCATATGGAGACAAACTGAGCAATCAGCTCTGAACATGCAAAAAACGTTAATAGAAAGTGAAACCCTGGACTCTGTGTGTGCCAGGATCCCACTAATATTTCTCAGGTTTTAGCGTAGCTTACCTGGTATTTAGATTTTTAAAAATGTATTTATTATTTTTAGTTTGATTGAAGTTTTTGTGCTGAATACAGAGGTGTGGATTCTCCATCAGCTGAATGCCCCCCCGACAATGACGACAACAAAGTTAAAAATAAATTTCATAGAAATCTGATGATGCATCGTCTAAAATCCACCTTAAACTCCAGAATACCAGCAGCTAACATCAAAATATTTCATGTATTTTTATTATTAGTTGTACTAGTAGGATGTGAAAAGACATTAGAATGAGTGTTTGAATATGAGGCTAAGACTAAAGGATTTAGAGGAATATTTAAATTTATTTTATAGAGCATTATTTTAAAGACCTGAAGTGACACTGCGGGCTGAAAACAACGAAAAGTGTACACTGAAGCCACTGTCTGCTGTGTTTGTAAAATTTTCTGTTTTTCATTTTTCTTTTATTTCCGGTGACCTCAGTACTCAGTGTTGCGGAGTAACGGAATACATGTACCGCAGCTACGTATTTAAAATACAAATTATAAGTAACTGTATTTGTCACAATCAGCAGGGCTGACTGTGTGTAGAGTGAAGGGTGGACCCAAATGCAGACGGAAACAAAATGTGAAACATGACTTGCATTACAGAAAACGAGTCGTTTATTGAGGCTGGCAAAATAACTGTAAACAAAAGGCAAAATGCAAGTCTAAGAATAAATTAAACTGGGTGAGCTAAATTAACTAAAAACCTACAAGAGGAACATGGACTTGACATGGGGAAACTTGACACAACTTCTTGGCTTGCAAACAAAGCAGACGATCTGACAATGACACACTGAAAACAGAGGACTTAAATACACAGGAGGTGATTAGGGGAAGTGGGAACACATGGAGGAACAGCTGACTGACATGAGCCTAATGACAGGACTGGGGAAGTGAAACTAAATACAGTGAACAAAGTACACACGACTCCTTCAAAATAAAACAGGAAACACTGAAACTAGACATGACAACACAAGCTTAACAGACCTAACACGTGATGAACGATACAAGAACTCAAACATAGAAACCAAGGAAACAATAAATAATAACTGCCTTTCCTTAACTAAAGCTAAATAGGAATGACACAAACTAATCACAAATCTAAAATGAGACAAATACAAAATGAACTCAGAGCGCTGGGTCAGAGACCCAGCCTGTGACAGTATTCCGTTACAGTTACTGTTTAAAAGGGTGGTATTCAGTTACTTTGTTGAAATAAATGGATCACACGGAGGTCTTTTCCTGTATCATATGCTAGTCTATGCCCTCTCTATTTTTGGTAATTCCACACCGGTGGAAACCCAAACAAAACACCCATTAAGAGGCTCTAATGCCTGTATCTCAATCTCGTGGCCCATGTCACCTCTATTTGCAGCCCGCATAACAGGGCTGGACTGGGACAAAAAATCAGCCCGGGCATTTTGACTAGAGACCGGCCCACCAGGTATTATAGGAAAAACCATAAAGCCTTTGAATGAAAACAAACATCGTTGTCACAATGATGTACACTGTCTTGTTGGTACATATGTATCAATCTAATAAACTTAAACCTACACCATCCTCCCTATTCTGGTATTCTAAACAGTACTTAGCCAAAACCCAAAAGCTGCTTGGTTGAGTTAACTTCCTGAACTATCTACAACATATGATGGAAACCTGAAATTAAGACAGAGAAGACTAGAGGTGAGACATGATCATTACTGAATATTAAAAATAATAAATGACAGATTTAGATATATTTTCATAAACTATTTATTTACTACATCAATAAACAGCATGGCAGGGCAAAATATGTTTTCTAACATGGCAACCTTTAAAAAGTGAAAGGAGACAGAAAGACAGGTGAGAAAGAATAAAACTTAATTGACTTTTTGATGGCATTTTACACAAAGTACTAGTACAGTATCTAGAAAATGTGGGAAAATACTGGCATCATGTACAGTACTTTCTTCTGAAGAAATTATGTTGGGACCCTGAAAAAAACTTACTACGTACAATAATGGATTTCTATAAATTTGACATCAGATGAAAACTTTGGTTGTAAGATTCGGATAATTATTTGTTAAAAGCAACAACAGCTTATCAAGTTTAAAGGCGCTTCTGCTGTTTAACGCAACCTCCACTAGTTTCCTCTTTCTGGTGGAAAGCGGGAGATAAACAAGCAAGAGAGATGGGACTTGCGGCAGAAACGCCGATCAGCTGATCATTGATCAGTTTCATGATTGAAGTAGCAGCAGGAGAGGGAGGGGGGAGAATGAGAGAAGAAGAGGCAGCTGAATAACTGAATAACACAGAATAACTCCAGCTTTGTGTCTTTTTTTTATTGTAGCTGAAGTACAGGACAAATCGCGTTTATTTTCAGCTCAATACGAAACGCGTAATATTAACTCTGAATAGCAGAGGATTCAGTTTTTTACAGGACGGTAGGCAACTCTACTAACTAACCATATGAATAAAATATAGTTTACCAGTAACATCATAGCACCCACCCAACTGTATAGAAAGTCCGTCATACTAGCTAGTACACAGTACGAGTTATTGTAACTGACTGTAAAAAGTTAGCACAACGAAAATAAACTACACCTAAACTTGGTTTATATCTGACCCAGATAGACTGCAGGTCATAACTTCCAACACGTTCTCATTCCCAACTCGTCAAATGTGTGACGCATGGTCAGGCTCCCTCTGCTTCACTTATCGACCCGCAGGGTCTCGACCCCTCGCATTGAGAATTGACGTGCAGGGTCCTCTCACTGAAAACTACAGAGCTCCCTAAACGTTGCTTATTGATGACAAGAGATTGCCGCGGAAGAGCCTGTTGTCCGTATATTTATATATTTCCAAAATCTCATTGTCGTGACGTATACAGAACACAATAAATTATGTAATGTAAACAACTACCTGAGAAACAGCAGATACAGCAGATAAATTAATTATAGGCTATTACTTTTGTATCGTTTATTGCATTTATAGAGAGTTTGGAGAGGATCACTGTTGGATTTTGCACTTCGCTTTGTGTTTTGAGACTGTTTTTGGGCACTGTAAATAAACGCACTGTTTGCTTCGCATCCAGAGCTCCGCGACTGGGTCCGTATGGGTAATTTAGTCCTTTCAAACAAGCCAGAATTTTTTATCCTATTTTGAATTGTATTGTCATGAATCTGAACATCTAAAGCAGTGAAAATATCTGTGTTTGGTCAAATTTTATAGCTAGTTGAGTTCATTAGGTCCCTATCTGAAAGGAATGTTTTTCAGTTCAACTTTTTGTCTTTCTTTAACCTACTAAAATAGATATCTTTTATTACTTTTTCAGGTCTACCTAAGAGTTTACTGTCTTTACATTTTCTGCAAACTATGGTTAAACTAGTTAAACTGGTGATATTACTTCTACATTCAAAAGGTCTTGCTACACAATTTGTAGTGGAAACCAAAACAGCACATCAGCACAACAATTTTAAATGCAGTTATCATGGTAAATGGGTAAATGGCCTGCATTTGTATAGCGCTTTACTCAGTCCCTAAGGACCCCAAAGCGCTTTACACTACATTCAGTCATTCACCCATTCACACACTTGCAATGGCAAGCTACATTATAGCCACAGCCACCCTGGGGCGCACTGACAGAGGCGAGGCTGCCGGACACTGGCGCCACCGGGCCCTCTGACCACCACCAGTAGGCAAACATGGGGTTAGTATCTTGCCCAAGGATATTTGGCATGCTGCCAGGAGGCAGTCGAACCACCGACCTTCTGATTAGTGGCTGACCTGTTCTGCCACCTGAGCTACAGCCACCCAAAGAATATCCAAATGCATATTTGCCAGTGTGTGGTTTGCGGCTCAGCTGCAGGGGAAGGGTAGAGGAGTGGGTTCAGGGGACAGTGGGAGGGAAGGCTGGCTGACACAGTTGATAGCCATTACTCTAGCCTAGCGTTCACTATTTCAGTAGCCACTGAAACAAGGAAATGACAGACAGGCAGGGAACACAGCTGACTCTAATCAGACAAGACTGGAAGGAAGCAAAACAGCAAACATGAACATAGAACCAAAAACACTAAACACAACACAAGGAAAAGAAGGGAGGCACAGAGAACACTAAATCACTGGATATTAATAAGCACAAAACATAAAAACAGAGTCCACAGATTCCAGACCATGACAGTTTTCTCTTGGCAATCCTTCCAAACAAGCCAGAATTTTTTTTTATCCTATTTTGAACTGTATATATTATCATGAATCTGAAGATTTAACACAGAGCAAAAGAAGAGGAAAACTATCAAAACAGTCATGTTTGGTAATATAGATGGATTTGTTCAAATACGCAGGTCAGGGCACTACTAAGAATGAAAGTTAAAATGTCTGTGTTTAGTCAAATTTTATTGGTTGTTGAGTTCAAAATGTCCCTATCTAAGAGTTCATAGCCATTACTCTAGCCACACTTTCCCTATTTCAGTGGCTGCTGGGATTTGGAGAAGAGAGGAGTAGTGGAGGCAGCTGCAGGTGAGGAATGCTGGACTGCAGAAGGGGAGCTGAAAAGCTGCCCACATAAACACTCCAAGAAGTAAGCTGCAAATAAAAAACACTTTTGTAAAGGACTGCCAAGCATCTGGTCATGTCCTGCTACAGTGGTGTTGGTATCCAAGTTCAGCATGATGATCTGCGTAGTGCAGTCAGTGGAGGCACTGGCTCACATGGTAGCAATGCACCAGGAGCAGGCAGCTGTGCATGACAAGGAGCTAGAGAAACTGCTGGACTAGTCCGAGATGGTCTATCTATCTATCTGTTGTTGGGAAATCAGTTTTACCCCGGTTCTTTTCATTCCTCGGGCCTCCAGAGATGCACCGGACTCAGTAGTCATTTTCACAAAAACTTTATTCATCTTTACTCATCTTTATTTATCCTCATTTAAGCATGCATTCTTCTAGAAGGGAAGACTTGCCAGGCCGGTGTCCCTCTGCAAAATCTTCACTCCTTTGTCTGTGAAACACAGTTTTGTAGGAGCGACCCTATCATAAAACCCAAACGGTGTGCTGCAAACTCTGTATCTGTGTCTATGTGCACGAGCACGTGAGTGCCTGTGTGTGCACGTACCCATATGTCTATGTGAGTGCACGTGAGTGAGTGTGCGTGTGGATGTGTGTGTGTAACAGTTAAAGCACTATGTGCGTATATCTCTATGTACGTGCCTTCCCGGGGTCATAAAAGTCCATGTCCCTTCCAAACCAAAGTTATTTAGTTACAAACTTTGAGACTCCCACCCAGGCATGCCCTGAGGAATTTCCACTCAACATTAATTTCTTTGTCTCACTTTCACAGTTCAAACTAGGGGAGGGTCTCCTAGAAATCTACTCCTAAATTCCTGACACACTCAGGCCTTCATTACATCGAGGGCAGTGTCAGTGTCTCTACAATAATTCTACATTCGAACACATTTCTAAACTCTAAAATAGGCTACGCATATCTTCACTATCTATCTATCTATATGGTACAAGTAATGGGCAAGAATTGCTGATATTGCTACTTTCTATTTCTTACATTTTGACAAACTGCAGACAAAGGTCCAGCTGCTATATTAATAAGAAAGAGAGCTAACAGTGATAGAGAGATAAAAAAGACAAGACAGGAGAGGAAGAAGAGATGTTAGACAGGTAAGGACCACTTAGTGGTGTGTGATAAACCCAAAAGGGGTACCCAAAAAAGAAGCACAGAGAACCACAGTTCCAGAAAATGTGTTGTTTAGGAGATTAAAAGCTCATTAGACACAGGTTAAATGTGAGCATAAAAGTAATGAAGAGTAATGAGAAGGACTTTAGGAATAGTT
>NW_006272384.1:78004-90313 GCF_000239395.1 Neolamprologus brichardi
TGGAATGCCTAGAATTGTACAAGATCAATGGGACCCTAAGAGCCTTCATCAGGAACTCAATGGGGATGTGGCGTACAACACTAGAGGCCAACTCCAAGCCACACTTCTCAGAAGGAACCCGCAGGGTGGTATTCCACATAGAGGCCACTGCCGATGAGGAGATTCAGACAGGAACCTGCCGTGGGGAAAAAGTGCTCACCGCTGCACCACCGTGACACCCAAGGTTCTCAAAGCACGATAGTTTGGATCTACAGCAGTGATTCCCGGGTTTGTCTGAGAAAACAGAACAGGTTCAGATTTCAAGCTGTGCCGGCCATCGGAAGTTTGGGAAATAAGCGCCGTATGCCCAAAACTGGTTTTAAGGTGCCGGTGATCCTGCTTTTGGCCGTTGTCGTCAGTACTGTTTGGATTGTTGGATGTTATAGGCTGTTTTCATGCTCTGGGAGCATGCTCTATAGAGGAGCCTGTTCTAAAAGACTTTCATCTTTTCTGTTGTCGTGCTCCAACACTGGTTTGTTTCAGTTTGAAGTCCAGGATGGCTGAGCAGCTATTTCCTGCTCTTCAGGCAGCACGCCTGTGTTTGATCAACCTCGTCATCCAAAAGAACCAGCATCCAGTCTACCAAAGAGCCGAGGAAGATCATGTCTTCTCTTTGTCATGTTAATGTTTTCCCTCCTCGTTCCTCCACGACCTCCCATATCCAACCTGTGCACAATGAGCTCGTTCGTTTCTGCTCACCCTCCGACGTCATTATCTCCCCAGGAAAAGTAAGTAAGTAAAATTTATTTATATAGCGCTTTACAACACAAGAAATGGAAATATAAAACAATAAAAAGAACCAATGATCCTACTTGTAACTCAAGTAGCTCCAAATCAGTTCCCCTTTGTCACTGTGGAAAATCTCTGTGGATTCTTTGGAAACTGACTCAACTGGAACACCCATCTCTGCATTTGCTCTGCCGTGTATTAACTAACCCTTTAAAGCCAGTCGGAGCGGGCACGCTCTGTTTTGTGTAACTATTTTTAAATCTAAAAATAAAAAAATAAAAAAATAAATAAAAATATAAATATAATATATAAAAATATAAATAAAATATTTATAAATATTTTATATATTATATAATATAAAATATTTTATATTTATAAATAAATATAAAAATATAAATTAAAAAAAAAATTAACTATTTTTAATCCCAAAAACACAATATTCCAGAAACAGGCTTTGCCGATCCGATCAGCTGTTCATAGCGCGAACTATCGCATGTCCGCCATGACCTGTCTGAAACCAGAAGTGATGTCGTTTTTGTGGAAATTTTGTTTTTTTTTTTGTTTGTTTTTTACCTTCAGGGCCTTATAAGCCTGGTGTTTTTAAAAGTTATGTTTGACTTTATGCTTTTCTGTATAGTTTCTGGGATGCTTAGAACTCAAATTGCTGCTGGACATAGTTTATTTTATTTTATGCATATGCTGTTTTTTTTTTTTTTTTTTGCAAATTTGCATTTTAATGTTTATTTTCGTTTTTCCTGCAGTATATAAAAATTGGTGTATTTCAAAAATAAAACTATGAAGACACTCAAAATAAATTTCCTGTGGTGGGAAACTATTTTGTGCAACTTTTTTGTATTTACAGTTTTGAGGGATAAGCCTCTTAAATTTCTCTAACTAGAAATATATGTTTAAAAAAAATCAATTTTTTATTTTATTTTATATTTATTTTATTTTATATTTTTTAGAAATATGTTATTTTATTTTATATTTATTTTATTTTATATTTTTTAGAAATATATGTTTAAAAAAATCAATTTTTTATTTTATTTTTATTTTTTATTTGTTTATTGCACTTTTTTGCAATGTATGTACTTATTATGGACTTAATGCAGACATATTATTAAAGTTGGGGCTATAACGGTTCAACTAGAAATGGCTCTACAGCATGTAAAAATATAAATTAAATAAAAAAACAAATAAATAAAAAATAAATAGATATAAAATCTGAACTTGGTCTTAAAGGGTTAATGAATAGAGAGGAGGTGTGAGAACAGCCATTTCTCCGAACATAAGCTGCTGTCGATGGGAATAACAGTTCTTTCAGCGTCAGCGGTGCTAGTTGAAATTTGTGAAACAAACACACGAGGCAGGGCTGCACTGGTTCCTGGAGCCGTGCTGTGCGGCGGCGATTCGGGTTATCGGTGGCGCGCTAACTCTGCTGCCTTTTGTTGTGCTGAGTTCAGCTCTCGATTCAAGTTGGCAGAAGCAGCACGTGGAGCTGTGTGCTGAATTTAAATGAAGGGAAACCCACAGCCGTGCCTTTGTCTCGGCTTCCTCTGACTTATTAATCGCGGGAAACAATTTAAGATAAGAAAGATGCAACGGTGAGGCAGGAGAGTCCGCTGGGAACCTCCCTGTAAAACGCACTGAGGGGAGCTTTCTCCTGCACAGCTTCCTCGCCGGGTGCGAGCTGCCTGTGTCTAATTAGAAGATGTTTGTAACCGGTGCAGAGAGGAGAATAAACCACCGAGCTGCTGCTGCGTCCTGAGCCTCTAAAAAGGACCCGAGCCAAAGACAAAGCTGAAGCCTTTTCAGCCGTAATGCTCGGAGGCAGCAGCCAGTCCAGCTGAATTACTGCTGTGCTGTTTATCTGCTCGGCCTCCAGGTTTCTAATTATGCTGATCGGGATTCTCCTGTAAGGAGTGTCTGAATCTAAAGATGGAAACGATCGGTGTTTTCCAGGAAGTGAGTGAACTGCGGTGTTTCTGCATCATTACTGATGAAGTGATTAACATTGAGCGTTAGAGGAAAACCTGACCATGCCGATTTGCTAGATGTTGCTTTTGTGTACAGTGCGGCTTCATGGGTTAGAACCCCAAACTAATGAGATGTGACTAAGTTCTCAGCCAAGTCGGTGCAGAGAGCGAGGCAGCATCACGTAACCCCAAACAATCCTCCTTCAGACTCAGCCGAGTGTTTAACCCAGCGGTCTCCAACCTTTTTTGCGCCACGGACCGGTTTATGCCCGACAATATTTTCACGGACCGGCCTTTAATGTGTTGCAGATAAATACAACAAAATACAACTAGTACCGGTGTTGTGCCAAAGTAGGTATCCCTGACAGAATTTGTTTCCCCTGTGCTGGGAGCACGCAGGAAGTACTCATGTTTTCATTTTGTGAAAAAGTGAAAAATTAGTATCGTTACATTACCATTCAGTTTGAAGGTTACAACAGAAAATTATATATTTATTGCTCACGGGTATCAGATGGGATTATTTTAACAAACCATTAACGTTTTGATAACTATTTTTATATTTTTATTCTCCTGTAACTTTACTATATAAAGAGCTAAATCCTCCAAAGTTTCAGGAGTAATGCGTCATAATAAGAAGTGTTTGTGAACGAAAAATCAGCAATGTGGGATACTGTTTGTCCCTGATTTACACAGGGGGAACAAATTGTGGCAGGATCAGCCTGATATTATTTGTATCCCACTATAACTTCGTTGTATAAAGAGCTAACATCTCAAAAATGTCAGGAGTAGTTAGTCATTATAAGAAGTGTTTGTAAACTAAAAATCAACAATGCGGGATACTGTTTGTCCGTGATTTGGACAGTCCAGCGTGTGCTCCCGACGCAGGGGAAACAAATTCTGTCGGGGATACCTAATTTGGCACGACACCGGTACCGAAAAAAATAAAATGTATTCATAACACACGTGAAAAGACCCAGGATGATCGAGTAAACGATAAAAACGATAACAAAATAACGCTGAAAACCGATAAAAACCCTGAAAACTATACATTTCACACCTGAGCCTCAACCCTCATGGCCCGGTACCAAACGACTCACGGACCCGGTCCGAGGCCTGGGGGTTGGGGACCGCTGGTTTAAGCTCCACCTTGTTGCAGGTTTAAAGCCTCAAGTTTGTTTTCAAAGATTATAAAACCGGCGTGTGTGTGTGTGTGGCAAGGTGTTTCTGCGCAGTGTACCAGGGGCACGGAGAAAAGTTGTCGTACCATAGGCACGAGGAGTGTGTGTGGGGCTCCAGCTGCCCACAGACAGTTTTCATGTCACAGAAACACTGATGCACTGATGTGTATTTGTCTGTGTTCGTGTTGCCTGCTTGCATTAAAGAGAGAGAGCTAACCAAGCGTCAAATGCAGATTTATGGCCCCGCCCACCAAATGATCTGAGACGGTAATAAAACTGTCATATATTTATGGTGGTGTCATAAATTTGAGTTACGCTAATGAATCATCTGAGCTTTGTTAAAATGTTTAAAAACATATCTGAAATATGTTGTGTCAGAAACTGAACGCATGTGCAATTATTCATAACTTCTATGATTTATGGGACATTATCTTTTTAATCACTTTGTTTTGTAATTATTTATAACTTGGTGGCTTCTTTGATGATATTATTCAGAAGTAGTGAAATATGGAGTATTTAAAAATGTTTTCATGCACACATGTCATCATGTGGCGATGAGGGCCAAACTGGTGATCCGTCTTTATCGAAAATGATGCAGATATTTATCCACAAAGTGATTCAGACGTGCATTCATCAAACAGTTTACGAAGGCTTAATGTTGTGAAATGTTTCCAGTGTAATAAAAACACAAAAACAGGACACAGTGGAGCTAACGAGACCCTTAAACTCATTAATCCTCACAGTTTGTTTATATATATATAAATATAAACGGGGAAGCAGAATAATGAGCCGCTGGGTTCAGGAGGACTTTTCTCCAGCTTTGTTTTGCAGCTCCCTGCAGTTTCATTACTAATTATACGCACATCATTTCAGGGATGTTTCGTACTCCACATTCGCTGCACCAGAGGAGTGAAGCTTTTGTTTAAGTGGCAGGTGACTCTTCAAACAGCTGCAGGAAACACACACTAACACGTGTCTGCAGGAATCAGAGCAGGTTAAGTTAAGATCACCACAGCTCGGCAAACTCACCAGTGTTGGACTAAATATACATAAACATACATATACTTGAATTCCTCCTTTATATCGTCTTTGGAGCATTTAGGGTTGAAGATCATTCCTGCCTTTGCTGCCATGCTCATGCATGCAGAGCTGCATCTCTGTAAACTTGCATCTGGTTGGTGCCACAGATGAGGAGCGAGCATCGTCTGCTAATTTCATCAACTACAAGCAAACAGCCACATTTTTTCTTTGTGCCAGGGAAAACAGAGCAGAGAGATGAATGTGCATTGAAGCTGATGATGCTGAGCTGCTTTTTACTTTACATTTCACAGACTGAACCTTTTTAGTCGAGTAAAGAAGTTGCTGCAGTATTTTTAAACACTGGTATCTGTACTTCTACTTAAAGTCTGTACTTTTGCCACCTCTGAAGATGAGACAGATTATTTTTAAAGAGATGCTGCTCAGTGTGGAAGCTGTTTATCTGAAGCAGCAATATTTAAAATCCCAACAGATTCTTGCTGAATTAAAAGCTCCCTTTGTTCCTTTAGTTGGAGATGTTGGTGAGACTGATTGAGATGTTTGTCTGAACCAATTTGAGCTTCAGGACATTTAATCATCATGATGAGCCGAGATGTAAACACCTGAATCTGTACTTAAAGTGCTCGAAACTTTCATGCATGATTGGGAGCCTCTACAAGTCTGTTAAGGAGGCAGAAGAAAGGCACAAAGACCAGGTACAGGAGCTTTTAGCCAATCATACTCCTCTTTACTATCAAAACAACTCTTTAGGAAAAAAAATCAAAGCAGTTAGATAAGCTCCTGGCAGCCGTTTGGTCCAATTCTCGTACTTTCGGGGCCGTTTCATGATGCTTGTCTGCACTCACGGGTACTGACAGACCCTCAGCCTGCTGATAACACCCGAGGGTGCTTTCAGGTAGGTGAGGCAGCCTCTCACAACACAAGAAAAGCATTTTACACCACGTTACTCTCAGCTTTTATTTGACCTTTTAGGTCTAATGTTAGCACGGAGAAACGTCCAACATGCACACGGTGTTCAGTAAACGGGTTTTATGTTCATCTTGCTGCAGGTAACGTGCCCGATCGTCTCTCGGACTAAAAGCTTTTTCAACCTTTTCTATGCAGAAACAGGAAACAATAGCCCTGCATGAGCTTGGCGATCAGTCCGGACCCCGCCTCTCGCCTCCTCTGTGGTCTGACAATCGTAGCAGAGAGATTTAGAAAGTTCTGATTGGGCGGCTGGACAGAGACAACCCTTTGAACATTTCTATCCAAAGCCTGTATAACAGGCTGCTGCTCTTTTCACCTCTGTGTGCTTTTCATCCTTCAAATTGGTCTGTGGTGCCTTCTGCACAAAGCCGAGCTGCCCTTTAGCTGCAGGAATGTTCTTCCTCCAGCACGCTGCGGCCGAGCCTTGTTAGTGCGATTCTCTGTGCACAAAAACCCTTTGATTTTACAATTCAGTGTCTATAAAGGCAGCAGGCAATGTCTGGATGTATAGGTCTCTTATGGTGCTCACAGGACTCGTTTCCAAACATGAACTCAGGAGAGACTTTGTCACATGTAACACGCTGCAGGAAACTGTCCACCACAGACACACTGAGCCGTGGAGACAGGCAGGGACACATGACACCCACTCACCGTGAATTCACCACTTCCTGTTCTATTCTCACACAAGTGCAAATCACAGCAGATTAAAGTGATCCATGCTGGAAATGTGTGCTCTCACGTGTGACTGACGTGAAGCTGTGAGCTGCATGAAAAACCACAGGTTCACCATAACGGGCACAGGTATCCTGCACCAAGTCAGGTTTATGTCTTGTTGTGAATCACAAACAATCGAATAACACAAAACAAAAGACAAAAGGACAAAGTTTAAGAAGTGAAACGTAAAATGAAAAAACCTGAGTAAGAACAACACAAGTGAAAGTACTCTGAGCTCATCCTGATTTAAATGTAGGAGATGTGTGAAGAACATCCCAACGTTTGACTAAAACCTGGGAGGACGAAGGTGAGAGAGAGAGAGGTGTGAATTTCACCAGCATTTCAGTGTTCTGATGAAAGTCATTCAAGACTTTATCTTAAACTTCAACTTAAAAGCCGATGTGTATGTACTTTAATCTCTTTGATAACCTTTCTCTCTGAGTGTGTTGTTGTAAATATGCATAACATGTGTGAGGGACAGCAAAGTGACGATGCCAAAGCTGATTGCTCATCCAGTCGATATTGTTGATGTAGTGCTGCCCATCGTCCTGGGATCAACACAAGAACTTGGTGAAAACAAAGACAAAAGTCTTTATCCTGTCTTTCTTATCTCGTCCCAACCAATCACAGCAGATGGCCCCGCCCCTCCCTGAGCCTGGTTCTGCTGGAGGTTTCTTCATTGTTGGGTTTTCTCTGTATTATTGTAGGATCTACCTGACAACATGAAGCTCACCCACTTTGGTTATTCCTGTGGAGCAGCTGTGATCCAGCTTCTTTCTGCAACAACTGGACTCAGTTTGGCCACTGTGTGTGTGTGTGTGTGTGTGTGTGTGTGTGTGTGGGGCAAGGTGTTTCTGCACAGTGTACCAGGGGCACGGAGAAAAGTTGTCGTACCATAGGCACGAGGAGTGTGTGTGTGTGTGTGTCTGTCTAGCTATCTTTGTGAGGATGGAAATCTGCATTCTACTAACCTTGCGAGGACACACACACAAGGTTAGGTTCAGTGTTGGGCAAGTTACTTTAAAAAAGTAATTAATTATAGTTACTAGTTACTACTTCAAAAAAGAAACTGAGTTAGTAACTGAGTTACAATATTCTAAAAGTAAGTAATTACTTGAAAAGTAACTACTGCGTTACTTTTAAAAAAAAGTTTAACCCTCTGGGGTCCAGGGTAGAATCTGCCATTTTTAACTACTTTTGATGTTTCCTCTACATTTTACCCTTAAAAATTGTTTACTTTGCCGTGTTTGGTATCATCTTTTTCAGCACAACCTCACGTGTCTGAATTTACAGTTATGTTTTCATTTTGACATACTATGTTAACACAATTAATCTAAAATCAGACAAAAACATAAAATCAGAGTAGAAAAAGTTATATTTTTTTACTGTAACAACCACCAACATGTTTAATGAATCATATTTCATAACTTTATCATCATATTTGCATCCATTAATCTTTTACCCTTTTTTAAATAACGATTTCAAACTATTTACAGAACAATCAGCTGTTCTTCAATAAGATGCCACAAATTATTTGTGCCACTCCAAAAAAAATAATTTCTGTCCACTATAAAGGAAACATCACAGCCTGATACCTGCAGGTCTGACAGCAGCAGGTGTATCACTGCTGTTTCTACCTGGAGACAGCAGTCACCTCATTGTTCTGACACACAACACATAACTATCCACAACACTACACACTAACTACACAAGACAGCACATTAACTACACCAAACACACTAACTACACACACCAAACATGCTAAACGTCGCAAATCTCTCACATCTCAGAGAGTGAGAGAGTGGCTCACTCAGCGCTAGTGAGCAGAGAGGTCTCGCTGCTGTCCTTAGACAGACGTGACGAAACTATTGAGGAAAAACACGCGTATATTTTGTTTATCATGACTCTGGTTTTACTGGCCTATCAACACAGTTTATAAACTGGTATATATCACCTTGTTGCTTTGTCTTTAAGTGGTCATGTGATTGACTTACCTACGACTACTTTATTCTTCCTCAGTCAAACAGCAGCACTCGTGCGATCCAGGTTTGATCACCGTCCGTGGGAGCGCAGCTACTCAAAGCTGTAGTGTCCAGATTACTAACAGCTGCTTCCTGCAGCTGATATAAGAAGCAGTAAACTGAACACAGCTTCAGCCATCTGCTTGCTGAAAAATAGTAACGCACCACATTTTCTTGTTGGTAACTGTAACAGTGTTGTAACAATAGGAATAGTAATTAGTTAGATTACTCGTTACTTTAAAAAAAATTAACGGCGTTATTCCCATCACTGGTTAGGTTTAGGGTTTAGGCTTTGTTATTTTCCACTTGTGTTTTCAGCCCGTGTTACGTCTCCCTTTTCCTTCATGTGTTTCATGTCTGCATGTCTCTTATTGTCAAGTTAATGAGACACAGACATGACAACATGATGTTTCCTGTTTTATTTTGAAGAGGTCTTGTGTTCCTGTGTTCATTGTGTTTAGTTTTACTCTTCCACTGTGACGTCATTATGTTCATTTGTGTCAGCTGTTTCTCCATGTGTTTCCACTTCCCCTGATCACCTCCTGTGTGCTTTTAATCTGTGTGTGTTCATTCATTCCTCGTCTGAGCGTCGGATGTTCTTCCTTGTCTCGTGTCTGCACTTGGGTCTGCCTCTTCACTCCTTACAGTCTGCAACAAACAGTCTGTTCTAATGCAGCACCTCAAACCGTCACACTTGAGCCATGCAAAGGTTCAGCAGTCAGGTGTGTGTTCTTCGACGCAGCCACGGTGCTTTTAGCACTAAAACCTGACCGAGCAGTCTTGAGTGACTGAACCTAACAAAGTGAAATCAGTGAGTTAATTATGATGAAGGAAATGCAGAATGTAAAGGTCCAGACAGGATGGTGATACTACCACCATCCCTCCAACCTCTTGAGGTGGACTTGTAGGTCTCTAAAGTGGGACGGTTTTCTCTTGTAAACCTCCAAAAGAGACAGATGAGCATCTGAGTTTGGACCAATCAACAAAACCCATCTAATGTTAATGATTCATGGCACAAAAACACCTGATCTCCCACTGCATCTCTCACGGATGCTGCAAAATGCTGAAGAAGGCAAAACCTGAAGTCCGTGCTGTTCGTGCGACTGCAGATGGTGAGCGTGCAGAAACAGTTAACGCTCTTTCTGTCCACTCTCGTTTGGCTCTGCAGTGATAATTGAACCTTCCTCGCCCATCAGGGCAGTGAACTGTTTCAGAGCAAAGCAATTTGTCCAAGCCAACAAATCTGATAAGCTCTCATTAAACAGCAGCGAGGAGACTCTGGCGCCGACGCAAAGACGGGAGGCCGAGCTGGAGGTGGCAGAGTCGAGGAGGAGGGCAGGATTAGAAGAGAGGCGACGCTGAGACAGTTTGGATATGCACAGCGGCGGCGCAGTGGTGGCTGAAAAGATTACGACCTCAGAGTTGGTTCATGGATGTAGTGAAGGAGGAAGTAACAGTGCAAACAGGAAATAAGCTACAAACTGACTGAGATATAAATCCCTTAATGCTTGTCTTCAAAGCTCACACCTGTAAGCTGTGGAGCGCTCTGGTGAAGATGAAAACAGTGCGTTTATTTACAGTGCCCCAAAAATCACACGAACTTCCGGGTTGGAGGCCGCTCGAGCCACGTCTTAACTGGAAACTGTAAACAAAGCCCCACAGGCAGGGGAAAAAGGGAGAATGCATGCATACAAAACTAGGTTGCGCTCTGGTGAAGATGAAAACAGTGTGTTTATTTACAAACACAAAAGACACGACTAAAATACACTCAGAGAAACACAGGGAGATTACACACAGGTGGGGGACACAGCTGGGAGTCATTAACGAGACGAGAGGTAAAACTGAACACACTCACATGAGACGCAGACCTTCACAATAAAACAGGAACAAGAAACCAGGAAAAAGAAACCATCACACTAAGACGCAGACTCGACATGGAGAGACAGAAAATGACACCTGGAACTAGACCAATACAAAGCAGACACAACCAAAGAACAAATCCTAAACACAAATAAACAGAACATGAAACTCTAATAATAAACATCATAATCATTAACACAACAAGAAAACAATCCCTGATGCAAAATTAAACCAAAACATAATAAACTCAAAATACTGGGTCCAATGGACCCATAACTGTGACTTTTATTTGATTCGATTTTTCTGGATCCTTAGTGACGTTTTTCTCGGGGTTAGTTACAGTTTTAAGACCGAGTGACCCAAGTGCTCTACATTAAATGTGCCGTATGAATAATCATGAACCCGACCTCGATCGGGTGTTTCAAGCTCGTCACGTTTCCTACCAAACAAGCCGATGCTGCATTCATGGATCCAAAGCAGAAGCATCTAAATGTTGTGGTTGAAGAGAAAGAAGAGCTGACTGACTGAGCCATGCTGACAAACAGCTGTTTCTGTACGAGATGATGAATGCAGTTGATCTCTCACAGTTCTGCAGATCAGGAGTTCACTGCGAGGCTTTGCTCAGTGTTTCCTGGAACTGAAGCTGGCTCAGCGGTGAAGGACGGGGGTCCGAATCGTCTCTCCTCCGGCTCACACCGCAGTGGAAATTTATAGTAGCGTCACAAACAGTGATATTAAGTCATTTTGTAAAATGAGCAAATGTAAAACTCGAAAATAAAAGCTTAAAAATAAATAAAATACAAAGTTATGTGATTGTTCAAACAGAAGGGAACTAATTAAATATTTCTTCTTTATAATCGTCTGCCTCTCAGGGTTTAATGATGCCTCGGGAAAGCTTTGATTATCAATCATAATTGAACCTCACAGCGTGACGACATGTTAATGATCAGAGATGAATGGCGTTCAGGCCCACAGCGAGCTCACAGAGGAGATGAAATTTGACTAGAGTGTCACAGAGTTGTGCTTCTGCTCAGTCGTCTGTTTCTCGAGAATTTGGTGAAACCCTTCAAACTTCTTCACAGGAAATCGAAACAGCTTTGGCTGCAGTAAGATGCTCATTGATCATCTGAAGGCTGCAGGAATTAGCAGAGTGCGTGACCTCTGGGTGTTCAAGCTCTCGGTGCTCATTGTGTCGCTTTTTCTGAACGGCAGGAAACTGGTCGTGGTGGAGTGTGGGCACGCTGATAAAAGGTTGTCAACAGATCCATAGCTTCAGAAAAGGCTTTGAAGACAAACAATGAGGTTTAGGACATGTGACATGCGTGTTTTTCCACCCATCGCTGCTTCAACGTCGTTTCTTTGAGCTCTTCAGGTTTTTCGTGTTCTCAGGCAGAAGAACTTCAAATGTTTTTCTAATCATCTCTGAATCACATCATCCAGCTTGGTGTTTCCTTCTGGGCGAACATTACAAACACATACAGCAGGTCGTTCATCCACTTTGACATCACCGGACATTACAGCATACACCTTTTACCTCTTGAATAATTTGCGCTGTGATCTTTGTCCAACACCATCTGATTGGTTCACTGAGAGGTAAGCAGTCTTGGTAGAAGTTGTACATCACGCAGGAAAGCATGAACGTTTTTAAGCAGGAACGTGACCTTGGTTTCACCTTTCATTTCATTAGTGTTCTCACCCCAACCAATCACAGCAGATGGCCCCACCCCTCCCTGAGCCTGGTTCTGCTGGAGGTTTCTTCCTGTTAAAAGGGAGTTTTTCCTTCCC